>ML379850.1:86426-101176 GCA_005239525.1 Nicotiana knightiana | reverse complement strand
TCAACCAAAATATAATATTATCACAATGAATTCATCCCCAACGGGTTCTACCAAAACCCTAGATTAAAGAAATTAGCTACTCATGCTATTGAGAATCAAAACTAAAATAAATTGCATAATTGAAATACAAAGTAAAGAATACTAGATGTAGAAATCGATGTTTGTCACTTCTATGGTGTTTTCTTGTTGAATCCTTCCGTATCTCCTCCGTCTCTCTAAGTTGTGTTGTTTGGTGTCTATTTATATGTTTAGGGAGAACCCTAACCATATGGGAGACTTCTATTTCAACCGGGAAACACTTAACTCGTCAAAACTCGGATTTGGGCGAAGCTGGGAACCCCGGGCGTTTGGGCTCTAACGCACCCCTAAGGCCAGGGCAGGCCTGGAGTTAGGGCCCTAACACCCCCCTAACGCCTGGGGGTGCCTGGCCTTATGGGGAAAACGCCCCCTAACGCCAGGGGGTGCCCGACTTTAGGGGGAAAACGCCCGGCTATCGCCCGGGTGCCTCCTTTTGCGTATTTTCGATGTATTTGCATCCCTTTAGCTCCGTTTCCATCTCCAATTCACCTACACAGGAAATAAACTCTATTAAGCACCTAACAAGTGTATTTTTATCATTAAAGCACTTCAAATGTAAGGTATATCACATGTTAAACTATGCAATTTAGCCTCGCATCAGCGGTGTCGGTCACCGATTGGGTGGTTTGAGCCGGGAGAGGCTCGGTTGTTGGGTACGGAGTTAGTGAAGGATGCCTTGGATAAGGTTAAGATCATTCAGGATAGACGTCGTACAGCGCAGTCCAGGCAGAAGAGTTATGCTGACCGCAGAGTTCGTGATTTGGCATTCATGGTTGGGGAGCGGGTATTGCTTTGGGTATCGCCCATGAAGGGCGTGATGAGATTTGGGAAGAAGGGCAAGCTAAGCCCTAGATTCATTGGTCCATTTGAGAATCTTGACAGAGTGGGATAGGTGGCCTACAGACTTGCGTTGCCACCGAATTTATCAGCTGTGCATCCGGTGTTTCATATGTCTATGCTTCGGAAGTACCACGGAGATCCAGCCCATGTGTTAGATTTCAGCAGTGTCCAGTTGGACAAGGATTTGACCTATGAGGAGGAGCCGGTCACCATATAAGACCGACAGGTTCGTCAGTTGAGATCGAAGAGTTATCCTTCGGTTCGTGTCCAGTGGAAAGGTCAGCCTGCCGAGGCAACTACTTGGGAGTTGGAGTCCGATATGAGGAGCCGATATACCCATCTTTCCCGGATTCAGGTACTTTTCTATGTTTGTTCGAGGACGAACGGTTGTTTTAGAGGTGGAGAATGTGATGACCCAAAAAATCATCTCTCATTTTTACAAGTCAAAATGATGCTCAGAGGACTTGAAAACCTCCTTTTATTTCACCTCGTTTTGCGTGCGCAGCCGGGGCGTATAGCCAGGAAGCTTTTATATGAAAAACTGAGAAAAATACTAGTTTTGCCTTTAAAATTAAATTTAGGTTGACTTCGGGCAACATTTTGGGTAAACGGACCCGGAGGGTCCATAGGAAAATATGGGACTTGGGCGTATGCCCGAAATCGAATTCCGAGATCCCAAGCCCGAGAAAATGAATTTTTGAAAGAAATTGTTTTACTGAAAATATAAGAGTTTTTGGAAATTTGGTTATATTTAAAATTTACGGTATCGGGACCATATTTTGGTTCCGGAGCCCGGTACCGATTCAATATGATAATTATGATATGTTTGTAAAATTTGGTAAGGAACGGAGGTCGCTTGACGTGAATCGGACTCACGGTTGTAAATTTTGATACTTTGAAAGTTTTGGAAGTTTTCTTTGATTTTTATGATAAATGCGTTGTTTAAGACGTTATTTTGGCGATTTGATCGCACGAGTAAGTCCGTAGGATGTTTTTGAGGTTATGTGCATATTTGGCTTGGAGCCCCGAGGGCTCGGGTGAGTTTCAGATAGGCGTCGGGGTATTTTTAGACTCAAAAATCTGGTGTTTTTGGTCAGTTCCTGGTGTCTGAGTTTTTGTGCTATTCGAACGCAAGGGATGCTACGCGAACGCACAACACAAGTCTGGAAGGGGGTAGAGTTACTCTGTGCGAACGCACACAGCGGGATGCGAACGCATAGAGTATTAGGAAGGCTGAGGGCTGGGTAGGCTTTGCAATGTGCGAACGCACCACTGAGGTCGCGATCGCGTAGGGTAGGGGAAGGGTAGCTATGCGAACACATTATCCCTGTCGCGAACACATAGGGCAAATCTGCCCAGTTATTTAAAAACAAAACCTGTTACGGGATTCAACCAAAATTTCATAACTTCTTCTTCCAAACTCCAAATTGGGCGATTCTTGAAAGAGAACTTCACTACAAATTCATAGGTATGTAATGTTAGACTCATTTTCTTCCATTTCTATTAACACCCATTAGATTTCTAGGCCTAAATCATGTTCTTAAGGGTAGAAAATTAGGGATTTGGGTAGAGTTAGGGCTTTTTGTATAATTGGAATTTGGAGTCAATTATGAAGAAACATATTCACCTGTTATGGATGCCATAACATTTCGATATCTCATCAATTTAGCCTTACGTGAAAGGTTTGAAATACATCTAATGGATGTGGTTACAGCTTATTTGTGCGGGTCACTTGATAATGAAATTTACATGAAAATATGTGAAAGATTTAAAATGCCTGAAGCATATTCAAAATATCAGGAAATGTACTCAATCAGATTACAAAGATCTTTGTACGGTTTAAAGTAATCTGGGCGTATGTGGTATAATCGCCTTAGTGAATATTTACTGAAAGAAGGTTATATAAATGATTTTATTTGTCCATGTATTTTTATAAAGAAAATGGCTTCAGAATTTGTTATACTTGCTGTTTATGTTGATGACATAAATCTTGTTGGAACTCCAGAAGAGCTCCAAAAGGAAACTGAATATCTTAAGAAAGAATTTGAGATGAAATATCTTGGAAAGACAAAACTGTCTTGGTCTGCAAATTGAACATTTAGCAGACGGGATCTTTATCCATCAATCTGCCTATACAGAAAGGGTCTTAAAATGATTTTACATGGACAAAGCGCACCCATTGAGTACACCAATGGTTGTTCAATCACTTGAAATGAATAAGGATTTGTTCCGACCTCCAGAAGAGGATGAGGAACTCCTTAGTACCAAATTACCCTATCTCAGTGCAATTGGTGCACTAATGTATCTTGGTAATGCTACAAGGCCTGACATAGCATTTTCTATTAATTTAGTAGAAAGATATAGTTCTTCTCCTGCACGGAGGCATTCGAACGGGATTAAGCATATATTGTGATATTTAAACGGAACTCTTGATATGGGTTTGTTTTATGCTAACAAAGATAGTGCAGATCTTGTTGGTTATGTTGATGCAGATTATTTATCTGATTCCCATAAAGCTACATCTCAAACCGGGTACGTGTTTACATGTGGAGGTACTGTCATATCATGACACTGCACAAAGAAATCTGTTGTTGCTACTTCTTCAAATCATGCTGAGATAATAGCTATTCATGAAGCAAGTAGGAAATGCGTATGGTTGAGATCAATAATTTATTTTATTCTAGAAAAATATGATTTGGAATGTAAGAAAAGACCCACAATTTTATACGAAGACAATGCTGCATGCATAGCCCAATTGAAAGGAGGATTTATAAAAGGTGATAGAACGAAGCACATTTCACCAAAATTATTCTACACACACGATCTTCAGAAAAATGGTGACATTGATGTGCAACAAATCCGTTCAAGTGACAATCCGGCAGATTTATTCACTAAATCTTTGCCAACTTCAACTTTTGAGAAGATGGTATACAAGATTGGAATGCGGAGACTCAAATATTTGAAACAAGGTTTTCATCAGGGGGAGTAAAATACCCGATGCACTCTTTTTTCCTTACTAAGGTTTTTTCCCACAGGGTATTCCTCATAAGGTTTTTGATGAGGCACCTAGCAATGCGTATTACTAAATATGTGTACTCTTTTTCCTTCACTAAGATTTTTTTCCCACAGGATTTTTGCTAGTAAGGTTTTAATGAGGCACATTATCTTTTAATCAACATCCAAGGGGAAGTGTTATAAATATATATTATATAATGAATGTTCATTTAGTACTCCGTTGTAAATAAGCTTCCTGAAGAAGCTTATCCATATGGGACACTGCCGTAAATATGTTTATCTATTTAGTACTTTATTGGAAATAAGCCTCCTGAATAAGCTTATCATTTTGGTACTCCGTTATGGATAAACATTACCTCCGGTAGAAGATTATCTATATCTGGTATAGTAGCAGCTTACACAGCAGCAACTTACACAACAGCTTGCAGTAGCAGCTTATACAGCAGCTTCCTTTCTTCTATAAATAGAGGAGATTTCGGTTCATTATGTACATCAGTTTGAAAGTTGAATAATATATCACTCTCTCTCTCTCTCTATACTTGTCTTTAGTTTATTTACTTTACAATCGTTATTTATAACGAAAAATGACTTGAACAATTGCAAAATAAAACAGAATCAAAATGAAGCAATGAAGCAGGCGACGCGAGCCAATCTGCTCGCGTTTGGGCGCGTGACGTGAGAGTTACAGCAAGAGGTTCCGCGTTTTGCCTCGCGACGCGGTATTTCGCGAGGGTGTTTCGGGTTTAAAGCTTATTTTGTCTACTATTTGGTTTTGGACTTATTTATTTCGTTTGGGTGTTTTCTCTACACATATAAATAGTCATTAAACATCAATTTTAAGGGAGACCGACATTAGAGACCTGAGATTTGACCTAAGGAGGCAAGAACACACTAGGAGCAAGGCAGAGAATTCTTTTACGAGTTTTTCACTTCCTTCTTCCTATTTCCATTATTGGTTTGAATTCTATTATTGTAGTTTTGCATACTATTATGAATATCTAATTTGTTATCTAGAGTTTTGATAGAACCTTTTGTAGGATAAATTCTTGTTATGCTTTTATATAATTGAGTCGTTGGATTTTTCTACCTGTTCAACTATGTGTTTATTGTTGTTGATTGAATGGCCATCAATTGACTGTGCTTATTTAGTATGTATTGCCTGGAAAAGGGTACATAATTAGGTAGTTGTTGAACAACATCACTCCTAATATATGTGAGGAATCAATACAAAGGGTTTAAAGGTAGGATTAGGAATAACGAAACTTTGATGCGATCTTAGTGAGCAATAAACTAGTTCCATCTAGCGTAGTTCAGAAGAATATGTCTAGTAAATTGTGGTGGTTGCTCGGAAAATATTTATGACACCCGAAGTACTCACAATCGGTAGAGAATACTTAGGCAAAATTATAAATGCATAGTGGGAAGGATTCCGACAATTGGAAAAATCATAATTCTAGACCTCCTTAGTCTTGTCTCAAATTTCTATCCTAGTTAGTTGATAATTTTACTGCTTTATAATAGTTGTTAGTTAATTAGTCAGAAATAAATATTATAATCTCTATAATTAGGAAAATTGTTTGGATTTGTGTTTCCTGACAATATTGAACAGATGTAGCTAAGCATTAGTTCTCTGTGGGATTCAACTCTGGACTTGTAAACCAGATTATATTTGCAACGACCGCTTAGTCCTTTTTATAATGCATAGTTGAGCGTGATCAGTGTCCAAATTTTCAGCAAAAAGGCCAATAGCTTTCTCTCGAAGATAATCTAAGAGTTTAAAAATTAAGTTTTTTTATCTAAATACTTTTTGAAATCGTCCTACGAAACATATATCATGTGCAAATTTTCAAATCTTATAAGTTATGCAAGATACAAACTTGTTTAATGGAAAAGATTGTGTGCATATATTTCGAATTATTATTAGTAAGCTTAATGATTATATATGATTGTTATAGAGGGATAATTTTACAAAGAACGTTATGCTATAAATATGATTGTTGCTGTTATAGGTAAAAATCTGTTATATAAAGATAAAATATAATTTAAAAAATCAGTTCTGAAGAAAACTTTACTTTTATAATGAATGACTGTTATATTAGGATGTTATTATAGAGACATGTGATTGTATATGTTTTGGGTCAGTCCACAAGAAAAAGGCAAGTGGGATTTGAAGTGGCAGAACGATATGCGTGTTTCGAGAATTGATTGCATGCGTCTCTCGATCGAAACTATTTATTCTAAACACACACGAAAAGAGGAAGAAATAAATGTGTATCTAAACTTATTTATTTGTACAATATCTAAAAAAGTAAATAATGTCAGCTGTTATGAAACAATAACAAAAGAAGAACAATATTGCAGAGAAAGAGAGAGAGAAAATTCTTATTGAATTTTGGGATGATTTACAATGAGGTAAGACCCCTTAATTTATAGGGAAAAAATGACTAAACCACAAAGTAGAACTCTCTAAAAGATAGACATTTACTATAAATAGAATTCTATTTATAACACTCCCTCTTGAATGTCTATTCAACAACTAATGTGCCTCGTTAAAACCTTAACTAAAATAAAACCCAATGGAAAAAATTCTAGTAAAGGAAAAAGAGTACACATATCTAACAATACGCCTTTTGATTTCCTCGTTAAAAACCTTGCAAGAAAATCCAGTGGGACAAAACCTTGTGATGGAAAAAAGAGTACAACGCGTATTAACTACCCCTGATAAGAGCATCACTTCACATCCTTGAGCATTCGCATCCCAATCTTGTGCACTAGCTTCTTGAATGTTGACGTCAGCAGAGATATGATGAATAAATCATCCATATTAACTTCAATTAATATGTTGCACCTTGAAAATCCTCGCTATCACATTATCATGCTTATAGAGAATTGATAATTCATTCCATGTAACCTTTTCTCAAATGTTTATCATCTCTCCCCCTCATGTTAGAAAAACTAACTTGCTCCTTGGGAGCACATCTTTGTGCATTATGGTAATAAATAATTATACACCACACTTTAATAATAATAAGATGAAATTATTTGGTTACTGACCCTGAACCACTTGTGAGGGGAGACTGTAATATACTTTCGTATATAACGTATATCAAAATGATGTAGATAACGGTGTTCTCATAAGCAATAGTTTAGCTATTAAGTGAAGGCACTCATTAAATCATTTTGCTAAATGAAACCAACTTATCAAGATGAACTATCTTGAATAAAAAATCTGGAAATTATGCTCGAAATTAAATTATTGAGCAAGTTACCTCGCAAATACCATGTTGCAGGTTAATAATAATCGCACATGTAACCATCTCATAGATGCATCTTATGTGGTATACATGGCAGGTGAATGGACCTATATTCACCTTTGATAAATTCTAGAATTCAAAGGATTCAATCCCAATTTTAGTTGGTATAATAATCGGAGAACAAGCAAAATAAGAGAATTCGTAAAGGACTTTCTTGTTCTTTAATATTTACCCATGTGAATTCTCTTTAATTTTTGCACATCATTTAAATTAATGTGGCTAAAATTAATTATGCCAACTGAATAAATTATCAATATTGATAGACTTCAGGTTTATACCATGACGTGTGCAATTATCAATAAACTCCAAGTTTATTATGATATGAGTTTTTATATCAATAAACATCTACTTTATTGTGGCATTCATTTGTTTGTGTAGTACAAACTGGAGAATAAAGCGGGTAGTTTTTCACATACATATTACCCTGCTACAAGTTGTAGTATTAGAAGATACTAAATTTTTTCTTTATTTATAGCCTCAATATAACCAACCGTTTTCGCGAATACTTTAGAAACTCAATAAGTTTCTTTGAGATTTACTACGACACAATAAATTGACATGATAGTCAATTGTATTCCTCCAAAATAGTAATAATTGGCTCTTCTGAGCTATCAATTAATTTTGTACTACCACATATTCATCAACATCTATATGGTGAATAAATTTTAAGGAGAAAGTTATAACATTATGGTCATGGTCAAAATTATATGTAAGATCTATTTCTTGCATTACCGTGGTCTTTTAATAATCACATTGCCAAAATATTTGGCATAATCACAATAGGTACATGATCAATGAGCATTCATCCATAATAATGACATTATTTTCTTATTTCATCTCAAATCTCCTCTTAGAGGTGAGCGTGGTATATTCACTATCACTAGCACATTCATATTCTTACAAGAATGAATATGTATTCATAAATCAGATGTTGTCACATTCACATCATGGATGAACCATAATCATCTATATGTGCTTTACAAAATCTCATGTCAAATCAATGACAAATATTACTTTCACAGAGTGAAGGATTATTTTGAGAATCTTTATTATTCTCATTATCACAATGATGGCGATTATAATTTCGTCTATTGCCACATCCACATCCATTGATACCTTCACGGTAATAATTTTGTCTTCTTCCAGACTTATCACATATTGCTATCACATTCTCTTAAGGGGACTGAGAATGAAGCAAATTCAATGGAACGAGTTTCCACTTCTTTGTCCACAATCATACATGAATTTGATCATGGCAAGGCATAGAAATTTTACCACTTTGGGTGATTATAATTTCTTGCAAATTCTATTAGAGTTATAATCAAAGTTTATTGTCTTTGCTTGTATTTAAAATCAAATTATCGAATTTGAAGAATTTAAAAAAAGAAAAATAAAGTAAAATACTTACCTTAAATCCAGAATTTAATCATGAAGGAAGTTCATGGAACAATTGACAATCATTATGCTTAATCCCAAAGCTTATACTCAATTGGTTAGAGTCTCGTGCTGATAACGTGTTATGAAACAATAACAAAAGAAGAACAATATTGCAGAGAAATGGAGAGAGGAAATTCTTATTGAATTTTGGGATGATTTACAATGGGGTAAGATCCCTCTATTTATAGGGGAAAAATGACTTAGCCACAAAGTAAAACTCTCTAAAAAATAGACATTCACTCTAAATAGAATTCTATTTATAACACCAGTCATTAAATAATTTGTACATTTATATCTCAACACTAGTTGTAGTGTATTTTAGTCGAATATTAAACCCCTAAATGAGAGTGGGCCCACACACAACCCAACCTAACCCTTCAATATATATAAGTAACACAACCCACACCTACCCCGCTGTATAGCCGAAAGAGTTTGTGTTTTCATTTCTAATCCAGTTCTCATCTTAGAACTCCTCTCTTTATCTCACATATAATATATATCAAGAGTTCTCTCAAAAGCCAAGAAATATATCAAAAATAATCTTTAGTTTGTTAAGTCGTTTATTCCACTAATTTTGTATTTGTTGTTTCTGTTCCTCGTCCAAATTTTCACCTATTTCTTTTGGTTTAAATTTTTTTAAGCTTCTTTATTAATTTTTGTGTTTTTACATCCATCAATTTCTTCTTTGTGTACTTTCACTGATTACAATTTGTATCTAAGGTTGGATTTTACCTTCTTTTTAGATTTTAAATAAATAGAATTTGATTTTAATTAATATTTTCGTTAATGTTTATTACAAGATCTAACTTCTATGGTTTGAAGCCTTTTAATTTTTTTTATATTTTTGATTGCTGAAATCTGATGGCAATTGATGTCCCTAAATTTATAACACAAAATTCTACATTTTCAGTATGAACAACTAATTTTTTATCACACCCAAATTGTATATTATTTTAGTGTAAATATATATATATATATATATATATATATATATATATATATATTTTAGGTCTAATCTTAATGTTTTAAACTTTTATCTTACTCTTAGTAGATTTTATTTTAAAAAATAATAATAATAATAATACTCACATTCTTAGAGTACAAAATTTATTACTATTTATATATTTAAAAAAATCACAAATATAAATATCTATATGTATATATATATATATATACATATATATATGTGTGTGTGTGTGTGTGGTTCCTTTAATTATAATGTTAAGACGTAAGCTATAGAATCTTTCTTAGTATCATTTAAAGTATATGTAAATATTTAATTTTTCTATAATATAAGAAATTTTTGGTTAATCTTCTTATCTTTATAATTTAATTTATATTTTAAAAAAATAAACTTTAATAGATAAAGTTTTTTTTTTAAAAAAAAAAATAAAAAAAAACTGATTTTTTTTTATACATATAGTTTTTCTTACTAAACTCATTATTCCCACTTTCCTAGCCTAACTCTCCGTTCTTCACATCACACACATCCACCTCTCACATCTCAACTCCCCACATCCCAACTATCCCCTCAGTATAATTCCGTATACACACACAATATTATAAAAAGAAAACAAAAAGGAAATCTGAAAGGAACAGAAAGCAAAAGAACGAAACAAAAAAAAAATTGAAAGCAAAAAAGATAAGAGAAAGGGAGATAACAAGAGAGGCTGAAAAAAGGACTACTCCTCCTTCAAAATACCAGCAGCCTCAAACCTCATCTTGACCGCAACACCAACGACCTTCTTCACCAAAAATCATCTTTCTCACCCCATTTCGCGCCAACAGTCCGGTGACAGCCACGGTCGAGCAACATCGACAAACTACCATTGAAACCAGCTAAAAATAGTCCGAAATAGCTCCTAAAAACACTGCCAGCTTGACTGCAAAAACCCTCTCTTTCAACCTCAAAACGGAGTTCGCCGGCGAGTCTGATTTCCTCGCCTGAAGTCGCCGTTCCAAAGCTCCAGTCATCGGTTCCGGTTGGAGTCGCCGACGAACTTCTCCGTGCCCGTTCTGGCTTGTTCGAATTCTCTCGTCGAGATTACATCGTTGTATTCATCTTCATGTATATAAAAGTTTCAGACTTTGCAAATAGTTGCTGCCTCGTACCGACTTCTGATTTTGTTCATATTTAGAAAGATAAACGTCTTTTGCTGCATTACAAGTCCGTTTCTTGGTTTATTTTGTTCTTCTATGCTCTTGCTAGCTTGTTAAATAGCGGGAAGTGCCTTTAGCTACGAAATGCATCTGAATACTATTTGTTTGCTTCTGTTACGTATAAACCAAGGAAAGTTGATTTCATCTTCAATTAATTTATTATTAAGTATGTCTTAAATGGTATCTTTTAATCAATTGTTGTGCCATTTTCATTCTTTGCCTTTCTTTTAGATTTTTTTCTTCTTGTTTTAAACCTTTGTTGTATCATATGTAATTAGCCTCAAAATTATCTCAAATTTAGGAAAGAAACAAATCATGAATACGCTAGAAAATTTTTAGACGTACTTTAAATATTAGTCCATGTGTTCATACCCGGACCTTGGATTTATATGCTTAAATAATAAAAGGATCATGTGCGCATTCCGCGTCTCGATGCCTTTAGATTTAAAATAATTATGTTACAACCATGTGTACATTCCGTATCTTGGTTTAATATTTAACTTCAAAAAGTTCCTCGTGTGCGTCTCGCATCTTGGTGAACATAATTAATAGAATATAATAATTAATTAAGCGGTAATAAATAAGCTATAATAATAATAATAAAAAGCTAAAAATTGATTTAAGCCTTACATTAGTCAATAAAGCGACCGTGCTAGAACCACGGGGCTCGAGGAGTGCCTTACACCTTCCCCTCGGTCAACAGAATTTCTTACTCAGTCTTCTGTTCTCGTAGATCATGAATTAGGAGTCAAATCTTCCTTTTGATGAGGGATTCAATAAAAAGGTGACTTGGAACACCAAAACTCAATTCCAAGTGGCGACTCTAAATAATAAATAATCCCTTTTCAAAACGTCACTTTAATTGGAAAAACTCTTCTAACTCAACCTCGTAATAGGGTTGTGCGAAAAAAAAGAGGTGTGACAGCTCTGGCGACTCTTCTGGAAAAATTAACAAGAATTCGAGCTTTGTATATTGATTATTGTTTGACTTTTATCATGTTTTGGATATTATTGTGTTTGGGAGCGTAATGTGTTATTTGTCGCTTATTTACCGCTTTAATATTTATTTGAACTATGATATAAATTGTATCCTTTCTCGCTCACCTCTGAGTCTTCTGNTCTGGTGAAGGATTTATTCACACATGATTAGGCGGGAGAGCCGTTAGCTAGCCAGTGCTGTTCTACTACTGGTGATGCTTGACGCTCCTCGGCTCGGGTTGTCCGCCCGGGTAAGCCAGGTCTAGGTACTATCTCCTTTAAGATTTGAAAACTTAGAAGAACAAGCCACAAGCAATGAATATCCCTAGTAGGCTACGTTTTATTTGCATCATGTGCATTGGACTTAGTGGGACTCGGTACAGGGGTCGGGTCCGTCTAGGACAGGTACCTATTTTTTGGACCAACATGTTTATATTTATGTGCTATATGTAACATTATTTGGTAGGCTTCGTTCAAATGTTGACCGGCTTTAGGATAGATCGATTAAACAGATGAGAGAGAAAGAGAAAATTTCCTCCAAGTTTTCATAAAATATTTTTAAAAATAAATTTTTGAAGGGTTCTAGTATGTAAAAGCACAATTTTTCAAAATATTTTTTTAATTTACTTTAACCGAACTACGCGGGTTTGATTCTCACCGGATGTGAGATACGCAGGCAACCTTCATCAGGTTCAACCCCATTTTTTTTTTTAAAAAAAAAAAAAAAAAAAAGAAAAAAAAAGTTGTATATGGACTATTTTTTTTCTCTTGCTGTCAAACAAAAAAAAATAATATAGTCACTTCGTCAGATTTTTATCTTTCGACCAGTTTTACCCATATGTTCTGTCCTTTTGTCGAAATAGCCTTAAAACCTTCCTCGAAAATGCAAAATGGTCGTTTTAACAAAAGAGACCAGTTTTTATGTTCACTTTTACAAAAGAATAGTCATTTTGAGTCTTCTTTTAATTATTTTACTAATTTAACCAATTGTTTTTTTAGTCCCATAGTTTGGTTTTGTTTTTATTTTCATACAGTCAAAACCCGAGAAATCGAATTTTTTGTGTCAATAATATATTTGATTAAAATCTAACCCCGTGTCTGGATAAATAGGTACACCATGAGTGGAGAAAGAGGTAAGTCCGAAAAGAGGCCCAGGTCAGAAGGAATACCGGATTTTCTTATTGTTGATCAGATACCACAATTGTTGTGGGATTGGTGGAGAGATTTTAAGGAATATGAGCGAAACCAGATAAAGAAGTACTTGGGACATTTGGTTCACATGATGACGATCAAGCCTAGGAGGGATGTGATCGAAGCTTTGATTCCGCACTGGGATCCTGAAAACAATGTGTTCCATTTTAATGACTGTGAAATGACTCCTACCTTGGAGGAAATCGCCTATTTCCAGGGGTGGGGCCGCAATCTTCGCCGGCAAAGGCCCATTGTACCAAAAAATGTGAATGAGGGTAAATTTCTGAAGCTCCTGAACATAAATTACGGAGACTATGAAGGGTTAGGAGGTAAGTGGGTTAACTTGGGACTTTTGTTTCATTTGTACGGCCTAGAATGCAATTTTGAAAGGCATGTGGGAAAATTAAAATCGAAGGAAGACAAGGAAACATGGAAGATACACAAAAGTTTTGCATTTATGGTTTCTTTGTTGGGGCGTGTAGTTTTTTCGGAAAGAGCAGGACGCATTGACATCCGCTTGGCAGGTGTGGTTGAGGCTCTGACCTCAAAAGGGAATGATTATACTTTGGTCCCTATGATTCTTTCTTCCATTTTTCGTGCTTTAACTAGATGTAAATTGGGCGCACGAAACTTTGATGGCTGCAACATTTTGTTACAGATATGGTTTTTGGAGCATTTTTATCGTTATCCTACTATCACTAATTTTAGTGAGCTCTGGCCCAATCGCACTTATGATCACCAGAACAATATTGACAAATGTGACTTACCAGAAGGGATTGATGCCTGGAAAAAGCTGCTTCTTACTTTGTCAGCCAAACGAATCACTTGGAACTACGATTGGTTTTCCTCTAAAGAGATGATTTGTGAGTCTGCATATCATTCTTATTTGGTACTTATAGGATTGGATGGTGTTCATCCCTATGCTCCACTTCGGGTGATGCGCCAGTTCACACGACTACAAGAGGTGCCGCCAGTACGGGATATGAGCAAGTTTTGTTATGATTTTGGTAAAGTTCAACCTCATAACGAAAAAGAAATTATGAAAATCTANTACAATTCTCCTCAACATTACTATCCACCTCAGGGTCCCCGATACTCAGTTCCTTCACAACAATACACAGTGTTTAATGCTCAAGCTTATGCTAGGCCTCTCAATCACCAGCAATGGTGGGCACCGATCCCACAAGGCTCCCGTCAACTTTGCCCGAATTTTCAGGCATCATATAATCCTCATCCTCGATAAGGATATGTGAGAGAGGAGGATCCAAAGAAAGAGTTCACCCCAATTGGAGAATCGTATACAAGCCTATTTCGAAAGTTGATGCAGCTGAAGTTGATTAAACCTGTCATGCCGCGTTATGTGAATCCAAATTCAAAAGGTTTTGACTCAAATGCAAGATGNCGCTAATCTGCCTTAGAGATCATGGATAAAGATTTAAATCATGCTAAGAATGAGGCAGCCCGCTTAGTAGAAGAACTGGCAAACACGATTGGTTTAGTCAGAAGAGTTGAGGTGAACAAAAATAAGTTGCAAGAAGACTTGAGTATCATCGAAGAGGATGCGCACCACAGACAACTAGAGTTTGATAAACAGAAAGAGCAGTTTGAAAGAGAAAGGGCACACTGGATACGCTCAAAGGGTCAGCATTATGCACAATTGGAAGAAATAAAAAGTCAGAAGAGGGGTTATTAGCACGCAGATTTTGAGGCAGAGCAGCGTCAATGGATGATTGAGAG
>ML379850.1:0-83958 GCA_005239525.1 Nicotiana knightiana | reverse complement strand
CTCAACAACTGGGAAGCAACTCCTCTTCCCATCAGGAAGGAGTCGTGGTAGTCTGTTTTGCTGCTTTTTCTGTATCTGGATTATTTTAAGGGTTGTAATTCAGATATTTTAGTTTAATTGCTTTGCTTTGATGTTAATCCTTATATCCTTTCAAATTCAATGAAATGAAGTTCCAGTTCCATAGTAAAATTTTTTCTTTTCCTTCCCCTAATTTTANAAATAAGCATTCATACTGAACAAAGGACAAGAGATGCCATAATTCAAGTTTTGTTCGAGTATAGAGATGTATTTGCTTGGTCGTATGATGACATGCCGGGTTTGAGTGCCGATTTAGTGGTTCATTAGCTTACCGCATATCCTAATTTTTTCATCAATCCAGCAAAAACAAAGGAAGTTTAAGACAGATATGAGTGATAAGATTAAAGAAGAAATCACGAAGCAACTAAATGCAAATGTGATCAAGGTCGTCAGATATACCACATGGTCNTATAGGGATTTAAACAAAGCAAGTCCAAAAGACAATTTTCCCTTACCCAACATTCATATCCTTGTTGACAATTGTGCTAAGCATGAGATCCAATATTTTGTGGATTGTTATGCCGGATATCACCAAATTCTTATGGATGAGGAAGATGCAGAAAAGACCGCCTTCACAACTCCATGGGGAATATATTGTTATAGAGTCATGCCGTTTGGTTTGAAAAATGCAGGGGCAACTTACATGAGGGCCATGACTACCATATTCCATGACATGATGCATAAAGAGATTGAAGTGTACGTTGATGATGTGATCATTAAGTCTAGAACACAAGATGACCACGTGCACGACTTGAAAAAGTTCTTTGAAAGGCTACGAAGGTACAATCTCAAACTCAATCCCGCCAAATGTGCCTTTGGAGTTACTTATGGGAAGCTTTTGGGTTTTATAGTTAGTCGAAGAGGCATTGAGTTAGATCCCTCAAAGATAAAGACCATTCGAGAGCTTCCTGCCCCAAAGAATAAAAAAGAAGTCATGAGTTTACTTGGGAGGTTGAACTACATCAGTAGATTCATCATGCAGCTTACAACCACATGTGAGCCTATTTTTAAGTTGTTAAAAAAGAACGCTTCTATCAAGTGGACAGATGAGTGCCAAGAAGCTTTTGATAAGATCAAAGAATATTTGTCAAATCCCTGTTTTGGTCTCGCCGGAACCTGGTAGGCCTCTGTTTTTATATCTGTCAGTAATGGATAATTCTTTTGGTTGTGTTCTGGGTCAACATGATGCCACAGGCAAAAAGGAACAAGCAATCTATTATTTGAGCAAAAAGTTCACCACTTATGAGGCCAAATACACTCTTTTGGAAAGGACATGTTGCGCCTTAACTTGGGTCGCCCAGAAGCGTAGACATTATCTCTTGGACTATACAACTTACCTCATATCCCGAATGGATCCCGTGAAGTACATCTTTCTGAAGCCGATGCCAACAGGCAGATTGGCAAAATGGCAAATCTTGCTCACAGAGTTTGATATTGTTTATGTCACTCGTACAACCATGAAGGCACAAGCTTTGGCTGATCATTTGACAGAAAACCCGTTTGATGATGAGTATGAATCATTGAACACATACTTCCCAAATGAAGAGGTTAATTTAGTTGAAGAAGCAGTCCCAGATGACAGTCAAGTTTGGAAACTATACTTTGATGGGGCGGTCAACATCAAAGGCGTAGGGATTGGGGCAATTCTTGTATCACCTTCGGGGCAGCATTACCCTGCCACAGCGAGACTTCATTTCCTATGTACAAACAACACGGCAGAGTATGAAGATTGCATCATGGGTCTGAACATGGCAATAAATCTAAATGTGCACGAACTGTTGGTGATGGAAGATTCATATTTGCTTATTCGACAGGCTCAAGGTGATTGGGAGACTCGAGATATCAAGCTCATTCCATATAGACAATGTGTGGAAAATCTTAGCAAAAGGTTCAAGTCTATCGAGTTCAGGTACATTCCCAGGTTTCACAATGAATTGGCTGATGCCTTAGCCACCCTGGCCTCAATGCTTCCATATCCGGGTAATACTCACATTGACCCATTGGAAATTCAAATTCGGAATCAACATGGTTATTGCAATACAATTGAGGTAGAACCAGATGGTGAACCATGGTACCGTGATATTAAACAGTATATGAAAACAAGAGAATATCCGGAACACGCTAATAGGGATCAAAAGAGAACTATTAGGCGACTCTCTAATGGTTTCTTTTTGAGTGGGGAAATCCTATACAAAAGAACTCCGGATTTGAATTTGTTGAGATGTGTGGATGCCAAAGAAGCTGAAATGATTATGAATGAGGTGCATTCGGGAGTTTGTGGTCCGCACATGAATGGGTATGTTCTTGCAAAGAAAATCCTTCGAGCAGGATATTATTGGCTTACTATGGAGCGAGATTGATTTTGTTTTGTCCGCAAGTGCCACCAGTGTCAGATTCACAGCAATTTGATTCACTCACCTCCTTCAGAATTATATCCTATGTCGGCTCCTTGGCCTTTTGTTGCTTGGGGAACTGACGTCATCGGCCCAATCGAGCCAAAAGCTTCAAATGGGCACAGATTCATCTTGGTTGCAATTGATTACTTCACCAAATGGGTGGAAGCTATTACATTGAAAGCGGTTACCAAGAAAGCAGTAGTAAACTTTGTTCACTCCAACATCATCTGTCGTTTCGGTATTCCAAAAACCATTATTACAGATAATGCTGCTAATTTGAATAGTCATCTGATGAAGGAGGTATGCGAACAATTTAAAATGGAGCATCGCAATTCTACTCCTTACCGGCCCAAAGCTAATGGAGCTGTTGAAGCTGCAAACAAGAACATCAAGAAGATTCTTAGGAAGATGGTCCAAGGGTCTAGACAATGGCACGAGAAACTGCCTTTTGCTCTTTTGGGATACCGGACAACTATTCGTACATCAGTTGGCGCAACGCCTTACTTATTGGTTTATGGAACTGAAGCGGTCATACCTGCGAAAGTCGAGATTCCCTCTCTTCGAATCATTGTTGAAGCAGGAATTGAAGACACTGAATGGGTCAAGTCCCGATTGGAACAGTTGAATTTAATTGATGAAAAACGTTTGACGGCAATTTGTTTTGGTCAGTTATACCAACAAAGAATGGCACGTGCTTACAATAAAAAAGTGCGCCCAAGACAATTTGAGGTGGGACAACTTGTTTTGAAACGTATCTTTCCACACCAGGAAGAATCAAAAGGAAAGTTCGCCCCAAATTGGCAAGGTCCTTACCTCATCAAGAAAGTATTGTCAAAAGGAGCTCTACATTTGGCCGATATTGAAGGAAAGGTGACTGACATATCTGTCAATGCAGATGCGGTCAAGAGATACTATGTCTGACATGCCTCTGTGGGGGCATTTTTATACTTAGCATTCTCAGGTTGGGATGACGAAAGGCTATCATTCTCGCTACCCAAACCCTGGTCAACCTTAGTTAGCCCTTTGAAGCCTTGTTTATATTATTTCTTTGTTTTCCCCTCATTTGGAACCAATGTACTTAATCTTTTAAAATAAAATTCAAAAACAAAATATATCAAAAGAAAAAAAAATGAAAATGAAAAAAAAAAAGCAAAAAAAAGAAAATCATCAAAACAAGTTCAGGTTAATTGAACTACGTCCGACCTGATTTCGAAAGGATACGTAGGTAGCCTCACTCTGGGGTTCGGTCACACTAAAACAAAAATCTACATTTCCCAATATTCAAAGAAACTGGGGCATGATTTTATTTTATTTTTGGACGGTTTTCCGTCAAAATGGTTCCAAAAGTTGTAATTCAGTTGAATAGTTCTTTTTACCTTTCCCTTTTAAGACCTTCTGATCAACTTTCGAGAATGCTAAGTTGGTATATTACAGTGATGCCTCGGCCATTGTAAAGAGAGAAAAATAAAATGAGAGAGTCTTATTGGTGAAAACCTTCACGGGCACTATAAGGCGATAGTGAGTTGAGAGAAAGACAAATGAGAGAGGTCAATTGGTGAAAACCCACAAAGGGCATCGTTGATCGATTTAGGCCTTCATATATCCCGGCACAAGCATGGTTAAGACAAAGAACTCAGTTTCAAAGTGAAGTTTACAATGGATTTTTGAGAATTAGACGGTTTAGACGGATCGGGCATCCAGTCCAAAGTGCATGTCATTATCATTGAAGTCAGCATATTCCTCCAGATAAGTCCTTTTTATTTTTATTTTTCTTCTCTGAAAGGTACACTTCTTGATTAAGTTGTAATACCTATTAGTTCACCTTCTTGTTTTATTTCGTGCTATTCTTTTTGAGTCCCTTTTAGTCTAATTTCATCAAAGCAAAGCAAATAAAAGGCCGCAAAATTGGTTACATTTTTCCTATTATATGAAGCTAAAATTTCTGGGCATGAACATTATGGGAAAAGGCATAAAGCCATCTTTGAGCTTCCCTGACGAGCAAAAGGCTTGAAGGACTGAAAAATGTGTCAAGGGTCAACGAAAGTTACTCAGTTAAAAGTTGTTCTGGGAGCAAGGTTGTTTGCACCATAAACATAAATGGTGATAGGCGCAAAATAGTCAGGTTCTAATATTGAGAAAGAAGATCTCCAGAAACAATGACAGAATCTCCAGGAAATTTGTACGACCATCGATGGAGTCAGTTTTTCTAACAAGTGTAATGGTCACAAGGTCAAGTCGCCCAAGAGATCAAGGCCACAAACCGACCACCATTTTAAAAACTAATGAATCTTTCTTTGTTTAGAACAGGAACAGAACAATTTTAGGAAACAGTTCGTGAAAAGACGAACACCACCAAGTGAAGTTCTCAAATCCTTAGTTTTCTTCTAATATACATGTAATCATGTTATTCTTAGTTTCATTATACGGAATCAATACCCTATCTTCAACACAGGGTACCACATCCCCTGGTCGCATTACTTATTGCCAACATAGGGTACTACATTCCTTGACTGCATCTTATTGTCAACACATGGTACTACATCCCCTGGTTGCATTTCTTATTGCTAACATAGGGTACTACATCCCCTAGTTGCATTTCTTTTGCCTACATAGGGTACGACATTCCCTAGTAGAATCTTAGAGAGCCAAGGGCCTCAATTTATTGCCAACACATGGTACTACATTCCCTGGTTGCATCTTATTGCCAACACAAGGTACTACATCCGCTGACTGCATTTATTTTCTGCCTACATAGGGTACGACATTCCCTAGTAGTATCTCAGAGAGCCACGAGCCTCATTTCATTTCCAATAACAGGGTACTACATCCCTTGGTCGCATTTACTTTTTGACTACATAGGGTACGACATTCATTAGTAGAATCTCACTGAGCCACGAGCCTCATCTTATTTCAAACATAGGGTACTACATCCCCTGGTTGCATTTTGTTTTTCCAACATAGGGTACGACATTCCCTAGTAGCATCTCAAAGTTTCACGAGCCTCATCTTATTGCCAACACATAGTACTACATCTCCCTGGCTGCATTACTTTTCGCCAACATAGGGTACGCCATTCCCTAGTAGCATCTCAGAGAGCCAAGAACCTCATCTTATTGCCAACACAGGGTACTACATCCCCCTGGCTGCATTACTTTTTGCCAACACAGGGTACGGCATTCCCTAGTAGCATCTTAGAGAGCCACGAGCCTCATCTTATCGTCAACACAGGGTACTACATCCACTAGTTACTATCCATCTTGTTAATATAGGGTACGACATACCCTATATAAAAAAAATAAAAATAAAAAGAAAACCATGTATTTTTCAATTTCTTATTCTGCAATAGCGAAGATAGTTTAATATGTCTTCAATAACTCACAAAATTTCCTAGTGCAAACTGGGGCAGAAAATTTTTGTTCGTTTTGTTTGTTTGTGATGGCTTGTAGGTTTTTCTACAAAGCACGTATTGGATATGCAAAAATAAGATTCCAGCTCTTGCCGGAGAACGTGGACTATTTGATCTCAATACCAGCCGCAACCATCATTGAAATAATGCATGCAGGGACATATGGTCACGAACCGTCTTCCCATCATCTGATCAAGAAACAAGCCTGCAAGAATATTTCATAGTCTGTTGCATCGAGAGCATCAAGTTTCAATCTAAAGTCAATGGGACAAGCAAGTCAAGAATCAAGACAAGACTCCAGATGGCATATAGATAGGAATTTTACAACTCTTAGATTTCAAGAGTATGTAATCTTCTTTTTCATTTTTGATGTAATAATAGGAACCGCGGATCGGAACCTAGACGGAACTTCGCTCGACTCTCCATCTAAGCATACTCTATCAATCATTTTCAACTTGAACTACACGTGACCTGATTCTCTTATAACCCGGGATATGTAGGCTGCCTAAAACCAAGGTTCGGTCGCATCTTTTTCTTTTATCTTCTTTTCCTTTTCAAATAATAGTAAGGTCAAAAATCACCTTGTTCATTTTTCTTTGCCTGAAAACTCTTCATGTTTCCAAGCAAAGAGGGGCATACTGTGAACAACTAATTTTTTATCACACCCAAATTGTATATTATTTTAGTGTAAATATATATATTTTTTTAGGTCTAATCTTGATGTTTTAAACTTTTATTTTACTCTTAGTAGATTTTATTTTTAAAAAAAAAATAATAATAATACTCACATTCATAGAGTACAAAATTTATTACTATTTATGTATTAAAAAAAATCACAAATATAAATATCTATATCTATATATATATATATATATATATATATATATATATATATATATATATATATATATATATATATATATATATATATATATATGTGTGTGTGTGTGTGTGTGTGTGTATATGGTTCCTTTTAATTATAATGTTAATAAGTAAGCTATAGAATCTTTCTTAGTATCATTTAAAGTATATGTAAAATATTTAATTTTCCTATAATATAAGAAATTTTTGGTTAATCTTCTTATCTTTATAATTTAATTTATATCTAAAAAAAATAAACTTTAATAGATAAAGTTTTATTTAAAAAAAAACAAAAAAAATCTGATTTTTTTTATATGTATAGTTTTTCTTACTAAACTTATTATTCCCACTTTCCTAGCCTAACTCCCCACTCTTCACATCACACACATCCACCTCTCAAATCCTAACTCCCCACATCCCAACTATCCCCTCAATATAATTCCATATACACACACAATATTATAAAAAGAAAACAAAAAAGAAGTCTGAAAGGAACAGAAAGCAAAAGAACGAAACAAAAAAAAATTGAAAGCAAAAAAGATAAGAGAAAGGGAGATAACAAGAGAGGCTGAAAAAATGACTCCTCCTTCTTCAAAATACCAGCAGCCTCAAACCTCATCTTGAGCACAACACCAACGACCTCCTTCACCAAAAACCAGCTTTCTCACCCCATTTCGCGCCAACAGTCCGGTGACAGCCACGGTCGAGTAACATCGACAAACTACCATTGAAACCAGCTAAAAATAGTCCGAAATAGCTCCTAAAAACACTGCCAGCTTGACTGTAAAAAACCTCCCTTTCAACCTCAAAACGGAGGTCGCCGGCGAGTCTGATTTCCTCGCCTGAAGTCGCCGTTCCAAAGCTCCAGTCGTCGATTCCGGTTGTAGTCGCCGACGAACTTCTCCGTGCCCGTTCTGGCTTGTTCGAGTTCTCTCGTCGAGATTACATCGTTGTATTCATCTTCATGTATATAAAAGTTTCAGACTTTGCAAATAATTGCTTCCTCGTACCGGCTTCTGATTTTGTTAATATTTAGAAAGATAAACGTCTTTTGCTGCATTACAGGTCCGTTTCTCGGTTTATTTTGTTCTTCTATGCTCTTGTTAGCTTGTTAAATAGCGGGAAGTGCCTTTAGCTACGAAACGCATCTGAATACTATTTGTTTGCTTCTGTTACGTATAAAGCATGGAAAGTTGATTTCATCTTCAATTAATTTATTATTAAGTATGTCTTAAATGATATCTTTTAATCAATTGTTGTGCCAGTTTCTTTCTTTGCCTTTCTTTTAGATTCTTTTTTCTTGTTTTAAACCTTTGTTGTATCATATGTAATTAGCCTCAAAATTATCTCAAACTTAGGAAAGAAACAAATCATGAATACGCTAGAAATTTTTTAGACGTACTTTAAATATTAGTCCATGTGTTCATACCCGAACCTTGGATTGATATGCTTAAATAATAAAAGGATCATGTGTGCATTCCGCGTCTCGATGCCTTTAGATTTAAAATAATTATGTTACAATCATGTGTACATTCCGTATCTTGGCTTAATATTTAACTTCAAAAAGTACCTCGTGCGCGTCTCGCATCTTGGTGAACATAATTAATAGAATATAATAATTAATTAAGCGGTAATAAATAAGCTATAATAAAAAAAAAGCTAAAAATTGATTTAAGCCTTACATTAGTCAATAAAGCGACCGTGCTAGAACTACGGGACTCGAGGAGTGCCTTACACCTTCCCATCGGTCAACAAAATTCCTTACTCAGTCTTCTGTTCTAGTAGATCATGAATTAGGAGTCAAATCTTACTTTTGACAAGGGATTCAATAAAAAGGTGACTTGGAACACCAAAACTCAATTCCAAGTGGCAACTCTAAATAATAAATAATCCCTTTTCAAAACATCATTTCAATTGGAAAAAACTCTTCTAACTCAACCTCGTAATAGGGTTGTGCGAAAAAAAAGAGGTGTGACATTCAGTCTTTTGGTTTTGCTGATTGACACTTTATTACTCAAGATTGTGCCATCAATCTTAGGTATGTTCTCCTTTTTGTTATGCTTGTTGATTTTTTCTCCTTTTACATTAAAAAATGAAATAAGAAGAGATTCAACTGAGGTAAGTAAGTAATTTCTTTAAGCCTAGTAGTAGATGTTTTTAGACATGATTGTTCAAACAAATAGATAATAAAAGTTTAAACAGTAATTAACACAAGAAGTAGGTAATAATATGTTGTGTCATAATTAACACAGGAATAAGTTCATAGAGTAGATAATAACAATTAACACAAGGAGTTGATAGATTAATTAATTAATAACAAGATGTAACTATAAAGTTGAGAAAGATTCAACCATCAGCATCAGATGCATTAGTATTCTCCTCCTCAACATCAGATGAATCAGTATCATCTCCAACAACATCCTTAGCATCATCCTCAGAGTCAGTTGCGTTCTCATCATCCTCAGCAACATCCTTAGCAGCAACATCCTCATCATCATCCTCAGTTACCTCAGCAACATCCTCAGCAACATCCTTAGCAGCAACATCCTCATCATCATCCTCAGTTTCCTCAGCAACATCCTCAGCATCATCCTTAGCAGAAACATCCTCATCATCATCCTCAGTTTCCTCAGCAACATCATCCTTAGCAGCAACATCATCCTCAGCATCATCCTCATCATCATCATCCTCAGTTTTCCATAGTGCATTATAATCAAAAGCTGGACCCACACGACGCTGATTTTCATGAAATGCAGCTGATTGTTCTTGCAAAGCAGCCTTAACATGAGCAATATCTTGAGCATCAGCTCTTGCTTGAGCAGAAGCAGCTTGAATGAGAGGTGCATCAGGTGGAGCATCCGGACCTGCTGCTATTTTAGCCCCCAAAATGAGGTGAGTGGTGTTCAGGGTTTGAAGTTGGTCAAGTTCCCTGAGAGCATAACGTGTTGTCTGAGCTTCCAAAGCACGGAATGCATTTGCCAATTGTTGTTCTCTATACTCCCCCGGTTGCTGCAGGTTAATCAAGTAATAAAATTGATTATTAAACATGAAAATGCATCAAGATATATACATTGAGCAGTCCTACCTGGAGTTGGTACTATATATATGTATATATATATATATATGAGTTTGAAGAATTTGTTCAAAGAAACCAGAAAAGTTTGATAGCAATTTTGAGTTTTGCATGAAAAGTGAAAAATCTTCTTAACACTTTTCTAATTAAGTTTTGATTAGTGATACAAGTTGTGTGTTTTATTAATTATAAGCTCAATATTTAGAGGTATGATCATTACTCACCACACAAGTACGTATGTGGTCAATCACCTCCGCCTCTGTTGCAAAGCCTCGTGCGTCGCAATAAATGCAATGTAAGTACGACATAGTTTTCTGCAATACAACATTATTTGAATTTTTGTGGGAAAATTTAATCTGGAGAGAGATCAGAAAAAGGAGTATATAATCCTCACATATAATGTGTGTAAAGGACACATATACGCATGCCAATTACTCTTAATGCCTCTGAATTTTTTCATTTTTTATTTTTGTTGAAGACATTTTAATTCCTCCACTTTTATACGAAACATATATTTTGAGTTAATCCACTAATTCATACATTAGAATTATTTAAAGCACATATTTCTGTATAATATATAGCTAGTTATTTATCTTTGATGTTAAGCTTGTTTAAGTAGTACTCCACTTAATTAAGAATGATTCGCGAAGTATTAAAAATAACAAGGTTAATTAAAATTTAAATAGATAAATTTCATCTTATAACAACTACAAATAAATTTGACTAGTCTTTCAAATTAAATTGGGCAATATTAAGTTAATATTCTAGAATTAAAATTGTATGCACAAACAATATACAAAAATATTTTAAGTTGCAATTCTTCTCATATATTAATTTGATAAAAGAAACACATCTTAATATGTTGGTCAACTCATGTAAGTTAACCATCAAAAATAAAAACGTAACCATATTTTGGGAGAGACAAAGTGTCAAACTACCTATTAATACGAATCAAAACATAATAAAATGAACTAAACACAGTTTTAATGTTTTCCATTACGACTAAATCTCAAACTTCTAAGTTGTTTTCTTTTCTCATTCAATTAATATCTTTTACTGATCTATTTTTAAACTAAAACCAAACCACTAGGATGCAGAAATAATGGCAAAGAAAGAATTAATTAATTTTATACTATAGAACAATTCCTTCTCAATAATATTCCTACTTTTGAGAATTTATCAAAACACTGGTTACCGCCCACCAAAATAAAGGAGAACAATAAACAAATAAGATTTTCTTACGTTTAAAAATGAATAAAGAAACAAATCAAACCTAGTTAAATAAGAGGAGAAACTAAACTATCAAATTAAAATAAAATTATGTCATTAGTAGTAATATCCTAAACTTTGAATGCTCGTTCACTATGCATTAATTATTGTACTTGTGAAAGAAAAACGTGCATGGTTTATTTAAAATGCTGCCTTCCACCACAATATATAGTTAGCAAAACAAATTCTAATTCCAGATGCTAAATATGAAATATCTCTATTAGATTTCTTTCCTTCCCCACAATGCAACTTCTGCCCCATTTCGACGGTAAGTGTCCTGAAAATTTGTCATTTTGGTATTTAGATGTTATTAACAGGCCGGTTCAAGATGTTATATAGGCTGCGGCTCAATAAAATTGGTGATCTAAATTCAAACTTTGATTAGAGCCTTAAATATTTTTTAAACAAAAAATTTTGTATATATTCTTATTTGAAGTTTATTTATCTAACTTTTTGAATTGTAAAGTTAAGTAATAATTTGGTTTACAATCAGTTTCTTCTAATAAAGTTTTTCAAATAATGATATGTATATATAATCCATTTAATTTATCTTGAGATATTGTTGATCTTTAGTAAAATTTATCGATTTTAACTTTTTTTTAAATTCATATATGCAACTAGTATAAAACATATTAATATTATTCTATAAGCAATACATGCATTTGATTATGCATCGATTTATTCAAATAATTGGAAGTTTCTTTTCATTTTATTAAGAAATATACTTTTTTACTTTAAAATACTAATTTTTTGGAAAAAAAATAAATCATAAACCTACTACTAGCAAAAAATATGGGCCTAAAGCCTTTTCTTTACTTGTCTTACCCTGAGGCCGATACTGGGGTTATTAAAAGTAGAGTAAAAATTGCGCGGGGCACCCTATTTGGTCGCCCCCATTTAACTTATAATCGCTTTTTAAAAATCTTTTAACTTGTACCCACTTTTTAAATAACTTCAACTCCCCTTTCCCTCACTGAGCTGAAGTTCACCAGTTAAGCTGAAGTTCGCGAGTTATAAAGACAAAAGTTCATAATACGGGGCTGAAGTTCCCCAGTTATAAAGACTGAAGTTTCCCAATTACAAACTTCAGCTCTAGAGCTCTAGAGCTGAAGTTCCCAAGTTATAAAGACAACAACTTCAGCATACGGGGCTGAAGTTCCCCAGTTACAAAGACAAAACTTTAGCTCTAGAGAACTTCAGCTCTAGAGCTGAAGTTTTGTTTTTGTAAACTGGGGAACTTCAGCTCCGTATGCTGAAGTTGTTGTTATTATAACTTGGGAACTTCAGCCCCGTATGCTGAAGTTCCCCATTTACAAAAGTCAAAACTTCAGCTCTAGAGCTGACTTCAGCTCCGTATGCTGAAGTTGTTGTCATTATAACTTGAGAACTTTAGCCCCGTATGCTGAAATTCCCCATTTATAAAAGACAAAGAGCTGAAGTTTCCCAGTGTAACTGGGGGAACTTCAGCTCCGTATGCTAAAGTTGTTGTCATTATTTGGAAACTTCAGCCCCGTATTCTGAAGTTCCCCATTTACAAAAGACAAAACTTCAGCTCTAGAGCTGAACTGGGGAACTTCAACCCGTGTGCTGAAGTTTTTGTCTTTATAACTGGGGAACTTCAGCCCCGTATGCTGAAGTTCCCCATTTATAAAGACAAAAACTTCAGCTCTAGAGCTGAAGTTCCCCATTTACTAGAGCTGAAGAGTTCGCAAGCTACTTCAGGCCCGTCTACTAGAATGCTAAAGTTTTGCGTGATTGTCTTTGCTACTTCAGCCCCGCATGCTGAAGTTATGCGCAAAAGCGGGTACAGATGCAATTTTTTTTATAAAGTGAGTATAAGTTAAAACCTGACACAAAAAGTGGGTACGGATACAAAAGCCCCAAAAGTAGACGTTATGAAATGATGGTGAGTTATGAAGATAATTTTTCTGATGTGCAATAACAATAATGATTGAGAAATAACTGATTGACATGTAAGAGGTAAATTCAGAATTATATAAACGTCAGAAAGAATGGTATCTACTCTCAGAAGTATGGGTGTACAAAGAAAACTGACAGACCATACCAAATCAATAATTCGAATAAACTGAGAAAACATCCGACTAATGGTTTGGTTTGACTTAGTTTGGTATTGAGAAAAAGAACCCGAGCATAATTGGTTTGGTTTGATTTTAACCAAAATAAATAATCAAACCGGACCAAAGCAACCCGACATTACATGTATATAATTTTTAAATATATTTTATGCATAAAAATATTTATTTGTAATGTAATTTATAAATATTTCTTAATTAGTAAAAATGTCAGTTACTTAAATAAATTCCAAACCAAAACCAAATCAACAAAAGAAATTCAATTCTAACACTAGGAATTACAATAATGTTGGATGTGTATTCTTTACTTTTACATTGGTTTAGACACTGAACATACATTTTAAATTTTTTTGTAATATACAATAATTAAGCGTCTTTATAAAAATAGATATGATTACCAATAATAAGTGACAAGATTTTGATCAAATATCTTATTAGATACTTTAATATACTATATTTGTGACAAAACATTACATATGAATACATATTTGTAATCTAAAATAAACAATTGCCTTCTATTTTTATTTAACAATAATTTTCAAAAAGGAAAACATGTAAATAAGGAGCACAAATCCTACTATTTAGAGCAAGTGTTATATCACCGCTAAGAGATTGGAATTTACGAAACAAGCTATAATTATAAATTTCTTCTATCAATATTTAAAAAAAAAATTCAGGTAAATTTTAAATGTGTGTTTTATAGCTTAAAACTTTATACATGAATTTATTGAAATTGTATTAACTTTCTATTATGTTTAGTTAATGAAGTACGCAAGTCTATAAGACTTAGAATATAAATAATTTTGTTATTTTTTTAACATTAAGAAAAATAAAAAGTTAGATTTTATGCAACTTTTTGCCTATAAAAGCTAACTATTATTTAAATGTCAAATGCTAGAGGTTGAGTGTACTTATAGTTCTTTTTCCGCTGTGGTTCAGAAGGGACACCCTCTCCTCTCTCCTCATTTGTTAATTTCTTTCCCACTAACAACAATTTTATCTATATAATGATTACCGTTCTCTCTAGTTTTATAAACTAATTCCTCATCCCATCTAGTTTCTAAAATTACACCTTTCTGATTTGAGATTCAGTCAATATTCAAATTTAGACAAAACTTGATGCAAGCTTACATGAAATTCACTTGCACCCTCGATACAATTCTGTCTATCCTCTCCTTAATTAAATTTTATCCAAATTATTTGGTACCTGCTCTTAGCATTTTCATAGAGCGCATAATGGAGTAATTTATTTTTGTTACACCAGATGCAGTTTATCAAGTTCAATGTTCAATTTCAGTTTAATTAGTCAAATTGCATATTCTTATTCTTATGAGCAGGGGTGTTCGTCGGTCGATACAGTATTTAGACATTTCGATTTGATATTTTCGGTATTCGGTTTCTTAAAATGCAACCAATATCGTACCTAATTAAACTCGGTATGGTTTGATTTTTCTCGTTTCTGTTTCGGCTTATTCGATTTGGTAACTTCGGTTTATTCGGTTTGAATACTAATTAGTGCATAGAGTCATAGTCTGTAATATTCTAAATTAAAGTACTCAAAAGTACAAAACTAAAATCATTTGTTGACAAAAGTTTTGTTTCAAAACTAGCAAATATCAACCCAGAGAGAAAAAATTGTACATAAAAAAAATAAATTTGATCATTAGAAATATTTTGTTACTTGCTTAGAGTTAATTGATGAACTTAGAGAATAAAGAAAAGTAAAATTTTAGATTTTTATATTTATGTTATAATTAATAATATGTGTATTGTGTAATATAATATATATTTCGATACGGTATCGACATTTCGATATTTCATTTTAAAATACCAAATACCATACTTAATACAATATTTTTTAAAACTTAAACTAAATACCATACCAAATACCAAATACTAAAATTTTCGATTTTCCTAAGGAAATTCGGTATTTACCAAATTATGCACAGGACTACTTATGAGTCTTCCTTAAAGCCCCAAACAACAATATTAACTTCGAAGACACTAGTAAATGACAATATTAACTCAAAAACACTAGCTAACAACAATATTAACTCAAAGACACTAACAATATTAACTCAAAGATACCAGTAAACAACAATATTAGCTAAAAAAACAACAGTAAACAACAATATTAACTCAAAGACACTAGTAAACACGCACTAAATTGTCGTATCATATGATCAGTTACTCATATCTTCGAGGAAAAATGTGAGACCAATAGCGAGCTTTATGGCATGAATGGATAAACAACGATTATTTTTTTACCTAGAAACATTTTTTTTGTGATATTTTCTACAACTTTGATTCATACATGAGAAACACAAGTCCTTACCTGATTTTTGAAAAGACAGGACAACTTGATCTTTGCAGGGAAGGGACAATTTGCTTGTGAAATTTTGATGTGGAACCCCATTTCGTTTTATGAGCCTCTAAATTATATATTTTGGATTTGGGTGGGATAGTTTATTGGGATTTTTCATTTGTTTCCACTTGTAATATCTCTGAACCTTTAGATTTGTTTTTTGAACTTATCATTTTGTTCGGGGAAGTTAGATAAATATTAGCAAATGAGTAAAATATTTCATAAATCTACAACTATTAACAAAATTACCTAATCCTCAATATATCTACTGATTTTTTTAAAAAAAAAAAACACGAAGACCTTTTGTAAAATATTATTTGTTATTGTAATATTTAAAAATTAATTTCATGATAGTCATTTAATTATTCCTCTAATTATATTTTACCAATAGCAATGTGTTCGTACCCTATAAAAGAGAGAATTTAATTTATCTTTTAGGCTTACAATGATTTTATTTTTGATATGGAAAACTTGAGATACGAAGGAAAATGAAGGTTTAAAACTTTACGTTAGTTTCCATCGTGTTACTCTCCAATCGATAAAACAAGTAGAATAAGAGAAGAAAAGATAACTTTCTTATTTCATTGAGTGTTCAAGTCTATTTCATATCACATTTTATTCCTCTATTTATGCTATTACATAGAAGGTTACAAAAGGATTGTCTTAAACATGTCATTAATAATTGAGATCATGGGGATGGGTTATGGAGGTGTGAGAGTTACAATCATAATAGTGACAAGTAGTGGGAGGTTATTTACATCATGGGTGAAAGTAGTGGGAGTAGTGGACATCCACAATTACTATAGATTTTACAACACTCCCCCTTGGATGTCCAAAAATAGATAATATGCCTCGTTAAAACCTTACTAAGAAAAACCCCGCGAAAAAAAATCTTAGTGAAGGAAAAAGAGTACACATATCTCTAATACGCTTTATTTGCTGCCTCGTTAAAAACTTTACCAGGGAAACCCAGTGGGACAAAACTTAGGCTAAGGAAAAAAGAGTACAACACGTATCTTACTCCCCCTCGTGAAAACATCACTTTATTTCTCGAAGACGCCGCATTCTAATCTTCTGTCTCCACTTCTCAAATGTTGATGTTGGTAATGCCTTAGTGAACAGATCAACCAAATTTTCACATGAAAGAATCTGTTGAACATTAATTTCACCATTTTATTGAAGATCATGTGTGAAAAAGAACTTAAGTGAAATGTGCTTTGTTCTGTCTCCTTTGATGTATCCTCCTTTTAGTTCAGCGATGCAAGCAACATTGTCTTCATATAGTATAGTTGAATTATCTTTTTTCATAAGAAAACCACACATTTCCTGAATAAGTTGAGTCATTGATCTCAACCAAACACATCATCGACTAGCTTCATGAATGGCTATTATCTCAGCATAATTTGAAGATGTGGCAGCTATTGTTTGTTTTATTAAACGCCATGATATAGTTGTACCTCCATATGTAAATAAATAGCATGTTTGAGATCGGGTTTTATGTGGATCAGACAAATAACCTGCATCGGCATAGCCAATCATTTCTAACTTGAATTCATTAGAATAAAACAATCCCATAACTATCGTTCCCCGAAGATATCTAAATATATGCTTAACACCATTCCAATGTCTTCTTGTTGGGGAGGAGTTGAATCATGCTAATAAGCTTACTGCAAAAGCAATATCAGGTCGGGTATTGTTGGCAAGATACATTAGTGCCTCAATTGCACTAAGATATGGAGTTTCATCACCAACGAGCTCTTCATCATATTCTTGAGGACGAAATGAATATTTATTTATGTCAAGTGATCTCACAATCATTGGGTATTCAATAGATGTGCATTATCCATGTAAAATCGCTTTAAAACCTTTTTTAGTGTATGTTGATTGATGGACAAAAATTTCATTTGTTACATGCTCAAGTTGTAGGCTAAGACAAAATTTTGTCTTACCACGATCTTTCATTTCAAATTCTTTGTTCAAACACTCTACAATCTTTGGAAGCTCTTTAGAAGTTCCAATGATATTCAAGTCATCAACATACACAAATTCAGATCCATATCTCTTAATAAAGACACAAGGGAAAATAAGGTCATTTTTTTTACCCTTCCTTTAGCAAATATTCGCTAAGACGATTGTACCACGCCATTCCTGATTGCTTCAATCCGTATAAGAATTTTTGAAACTTTATTGAACAAGTTTCCCTTGAACTTTTATGTGCTTCATAAACTTTAAATCCTTCAGAGATTTCATAAAAAATTTATTGTCCAATGAGCCATATAAGTAGGCTGTGACAACATCCATCAATCGCATATCAAGCTTTTCATGGACTGCCAGATTTATTAAATACCTGAAGGTAATTGCATCTACCACAGGATAATATGTCTCCATATAATCAATGTCATACCTTTGTGAAAACCCTTGTGCCATAAGTCGTGCTTTATATCTTACGACTTCACCTTTTTCATTTCATTTTCGCACAAAAATCTATTTGTACCCCACTGGCTTGATACCTTCATGCGTTTAGACTATTTGTCCGAAAACTTCAAGTATTTCGAGTGAAGCCAATTCCGCTTGTGTAACGACCCGACCAGTCGTTCCGAGAGTTTAGCCCCGTTTTTCCCATTTCTGCTTCATTTTATGTGGTTCAGCTTCATTTATGTGTGTTGGGTCGGTTGGTTCGGGTTCAGAGTGGTCATGGTGAGCATTGAGGCAATTAGTCTCTCAAGGTAGCCTAATGGTTGAGGAAGTCAACTGAGAGTTGACTTATTTTTTAAACGACCTCGGAATGTAGATTTTATGGCTCGGATAGCTTCGTTAGGTGATTTGGGACTTAGAAGTGTGTTCAGAATATTTTTATGACGTCCGGTGTAGAATTGGGCTTGAATTGGCGAAAGTTAGTTTTTGGCGATTTCCGGTCGGCAGTGGAAAATAGGCTATCGAGGTCAGAATGGAATTCCGGAAGTTAGAGCAGGTTCGAAATGTCATTTTGGATGTGTCCGCAAAATTTCAGGTCAATCAGAGGTGTTTTGGTTGGTTTCGGCGTAGTTGGCGAAATTTGGGAGTTTCAAAGTTCATAGGCTTGAATTTGATGTAAATTGGTGTTTTCGTGTTGTTTGTAGTGTTTCGAAGGCTCGACTAAGTTGGAATAATGCTATGGGGTGTGTTGGTATGTTTGGTTGGGGCCCCGAGGGGCTCGGGATTGATTTTGGGTGGTTAACGGGAAGTTTGGATTGACTTTGGTAAATCTGCAGGTTGCTGTTGCTGGTGTTTTCGCACCTGCGGAAAGGGAGCCGCAGGTGCGGTTCCGCAGGAGCGGACTGGGCTCCGAAGGTACGAGATTTGGCTGAGTGGGGAGTGGTCCGCAGGTGCGAGGAATTTGTCGCACCTGCGATGTTGCAGGTGCGGAAGGAGTATCGCAGGTGCGGAATGGGGAGACCCCAGGGGAGATCGCAGGTGCGAAAGGAGCATCGCACCTGCGAAGCCGCAGGTGCAGAGAAGTGGCCGCAGGCCGGGATTGGCCCGTTAAGCGAGATTTTGCAGGTGCGCACTTGGGACCTCAGGTGCGGCTAAAGGTCCGCAGGAGCGGAAATCTGGCAGAACAGTATATAAAGGCCCTCCGTGAAATTCATTTCATTTCACCATTTTTGCATGCGAGAGGAGCTCTTTTGAAGGCATATTGGAGAGGGGTTTCGTGATTCTTCAGTGAAGGTAAGTTCTCGGGTTATTATCAGCGTTTCTATTTTAATTTGTATTAGGCTTGTATTTGGAGGATTAAAGTAAGAAAAGTTGGAAAATGGGAGGAAAGAGTTGGGAATTTCTTTTGGCAAATTTAGTGGGCAATTGTGGTCCGATTATGATGTTCTTGGTATGTACGGTCTCGTGGGAGGATAAGGGTTCTTATGATGTAAATTTTATCAGATTCCGAGACGTGGGCCCGGGGCTCGGGTTTGGCCGAATTTCGAGATTCTTGTATAAATTGATAATTTTCGATTGGGTTGTGTTCCTTGAGTATATATTAATTATATTGAACTGGTTTTGGCTAGATTCGGAGAAATTGGGAGCCAATTTGAGGGGCATGAGCATAGCAGACTAGTGTTGTGGCCTGGTAGAGGTAAGTAATGGTTATAAATTTTGTCCTGAGGGTATGGAACCCCGGACTACATATTTTCTCACTGATTTTAGAAAGGAGCCCATGTCGGATGACGAGTATGTGGTGCATACTGATTTTAAGGATTGGACTAGGTCCTCTCCTCGGCAACTAATGAGTTGCATATTTACTCAAAACCTTATGTTAAATCATATTCTAAAGATTGTTGAAATATTTGGGCTATACGTCTTGTTTGGGGGCTCGTGCCGATCTGTTTAGACCCTTTGAGGGCTTTTTACTGTTGTTTTCCTCACTATTTGTTGATGATTTTACTCAGCATGATTGTGCATACTGCTTTTCGAAACTCAGCATGATTACACCACTTTGAGATTTAAACTGATGTTTTGGGTCGAGTACCCTGTTTTACTGATTCGCCCGAGGGGCCTTTCGAGTGGTTCTGCTGAGTGTGGCCGAGGGCCAAGAGTGATGGTGAGGTGCTGAGTGATATTAGCGCTTGGGCTGAAGGAGCCCCTCCGGAGGCTGTACACACCCCCAGTGAGCGCACCGAGTGCCCGAGTGACGAGTGATGGGAGGCCGAGTGACGAGTGATTGGGAGGCATGAGTGATTGTGAGGTGCTGAGTGACTGATTATGAGTGACTGTGAGGCATGTTCGAGGGGCTAATTATGATACATGTTTTGCCCGAGGGGCTGATTGTGATATATGTTTTGCCCGAGGGGCTGATTATGATATATGTTTTGCCCGAGAGGCTACTGATAATTTTACTACTTTCACTCTGAGTTATGAAATATGTTTTGCCCGAGGGGCTACTGATGATTTACTACTCTCACTCTGAGCTTATGAAATATGTTTTGCCCGAGGGGCCTCTATATGATTCATTTCATTTTTATACTAAACCTTTCGGTTGAAGCTGTTGAAAAATATACATTCTTTAAAGGATTTTTTTGAAGATCATTTTAAGACATGATGATTTCACATATCTATGTTATATTGTTGGAAAGGGAGGTTGTGCCTTTTGTGATTTGATGACATTGATTTTATGTGTTTCTTGCTGCTCAGACCTGATTTATTTTCATTACTACTGAGTTGACGTACTCACATTACTCCCTGCACCTTGTGTGCAGATTCATGTGTTAGGGCAGGGTGAGCTGTCTATCTGTTCCAGAGATTCTCGGAGGTTTGCGAGGTGGCTGCACGCGTCCGCAGTCCTGCTCCCTCTTTTGTTTAATATTATAGAATTTATTTTTGTTGAGTTGTATATTTATGTTGATGCTCATGACCAGTGACTCCAGGTTCTCGGGGGTTGTATTTATTATTCAGTATAGTTTTGGCTGCTTTTATAAATGTTTAAAGGAACTTTTATGGGTAATCAGTATAGTAAAAATGTAAAAAGGAAGCTTATTATGATTTGAGTTTGGGTTTTGGCTGGCCTAGTTCCATGATAGGCGCCATCACGACTGGCCTGGATTTGGGGTCGTGACAGCTTGAATTGTATTTTTTCATTTTGGCCAATCATTTCTCTGCTGCATCCATCGACAGATTTTGGCTCAAGATCCTCATCTTGTTGCATTATTTCAAGTGCAACATTATATGCTAATTTGTTGTTAACAACAACATTATTTCGGTTCCATCTTTTTTCTATAGATACATAACTTATTGAGATCTCTTCATTTGCATTATTTCCAGGTACTAGAACCTCCTGTGAGGCCTTATCAATTACTATGTCTTTATGCACATCTTGAGCAATTGCTTTCATGTTATGATCAACTTGATCATTTGCTCCTTTCCTTTTTCGAGGATTTTTATCATAGGAACCGATTGGTCTACCACGTTTAAGGCGTGGCCTAGACTCATTTGCATTATCATACTGTCCAGCTGGGACATCAACTCGAATTGGAGCATTTACAGCTAGAATATGCGATTTAGTAACCCGTGGAAGGTTAGTAAATGCATCTGTCAATTGATTTGCAACATTTTGCATATAAATGATCTTTTTAACTTCTTGTTCACATTGATTTGTACGAGGCTCCAAATGAGATAGAGATAATACGTTCCAATCTATCTGTTTTTTCAGATGCTATTTTCTCCCCCTAATGTTGGAAAAACTGATTCATCAAAAATGACAATCAACAAATCTGGCTGTAAACAAATATCATGTCATAGGCTCCAGATATTTAATAATAGAAGGATATTCATAACCAACATATACTCCCAACCTTCTTTGGGGACTCATCTTTGTACGTTGTGGTGGAGCAATTAGAACATATATCGCACATCCAAAAATTCTTAGATGGAAAATATTTGGCCCCTGACCAAAAGCCAACTGTAATGGAGAGACTCATGATAACTGGTTGGTCTTATGCGCACAAGTGCTGTTGCATGAAAAATAGCATGTCCGCACACTGAAAGGGGAAATTTTGTCCTCATTAGCAATGGTCTAGCTATTAATTGGAGGCGTTTAATCAATGATTCTGCTAGACCATTTTGAGTATGAACATGAGCAACCGGATGCTCAACTTTTATTCCATTGGCCATACAATAATAAGTAAAGGCCTGAGATGTAAATTCGCCTGCATTATCAAGACGAATTGTTTTAATTGCATAATCTGGAAATTGTGCTCTTAACCTTATTATTTGGGCCAAAAATCTCGCAAATGCCATATTACGAGTTGACAATAAGCACATATGTAACCATCGTGTAAATGCGTCTATCAAAACCATAAAATACTTGAATGATCCACATGGAGAGTGTATAGGCTCACATATATCATCATATATATGTTCCATAAATGCAGGGTATTCAATCCCAACTTTAGCTACTGATGGTTTAATAACCAAATTTCCTTGAGAACAAGTAGTACAATAAAATTTCTTAAATTGAAGAATCTTCTTGTTCTTCAATGTGTGCACATTTGAATTCTCTATTATTCTACGCATCATGTTAGAACTGGGATGGCCTAACCGGTCATGCCAAATGATAAAATCATTAGAAATAGTAAACCTTTTGTTTACTATGGCATATGATTCAATCACACTAATATTTGTGTGGTACAATCCAGAAGAATATGCGGGTAATTTTTCATGCACACATTTTTTCCTCGCTTTTATTTTAGTAATATAAAGGTATTTAACCCTTCTTTCGTTAGAGGTCTCAACATGATAGCCATTTTGGCGAATAGCGTTGAAACTCAACAAGTTTCTTTGAGAATTACTACAATACAATGCATTATTAATAGTTAATATCGTTCCTAAAGTTAGTACTAAGGCCCGCTCTTCCAGAGCCCTCAATTAACTTTGTACTACCAGGTATTGTATTAACATATGCCTTTTTTATAACCAAATAAGAGAAAATTTTCTTTTCTCTTAATATTGTGTGAGTTATAGCGCTATCCAAAAGGCATAAATCTTCATTACTCATCTTGGATCCAATTGAAGACTGAGAAATTTTATTTTCTTCATAAAAAAATAAAAGTACATCATGAGAAATACGAAAAAACTAACAACAACATAAGACAACTTAAGTACTACTTGAAAATAAAAACAACTTTAGAATGAGACAAAAAAATACTGAAAATAAAAATAACAACATAATTGTATTCCCCAGTAAAATAATCAAACTTTAGTATTGATCTCCCAAGAAGTCTTCAACTTCCAAATGAGTAAGATCATTGAGGCCTTCAAAATCATCATCATTCAAAGCAATATTCGCCTAAGCATTATCATCATTTTTGTTTGAAGACCTCGCCTTAAAATCATTTTTAAAGGTCAAGCGAGACTCCAATGGGGCATTAACAGAAGATGCTCCAACATTATTTGCCTTTCTTTTGATGGAGTTTTGATAAAGCCTGACAAAATGCTCAGGTGCACAAATTCAATTTTCCAATGACCTTTCATGCCACAACGGTGGCAGTTATCGCTTTTGCCTCTTGAAGGATTGTTTTAAGAACCCATATTGTTCTCTCGTTTTCCATGAACACCACGATGATGATTATTATATCGTCTCCTACCATTGCCACGCCCACGTACATTCATATGGTCATGATTATGATTTGTCTTTTTCCAGACTTATCACGTCTAACTGCCATATTCGCTTCAGGAAGGGAAGCTGACCCTGTGGGACGGGCTTCATGATTTTTCAGCAAAAAGTATTATGTTTTCCCAACCACCAGAAGGTATGAGATCAATTCAGAATACTTTTTAAAATCCCTTTTATGGTATTGCTGTTGTAATACCATATTTGAGGCATGAAAAGTCATAAGAGTCTTTTTCAACAAATCCTCATCATTCATAACATCCCCACATAATTTCAATTGGGAAGTTATACGAAATACAACAGAGTTATACTCACTTACGGTATTAAAATCTTGCAACCGTAAGTGCATCCACTTATATCGAGCCCTTAGCAATACCGTAGCCTTAAGGTGGTCATACTTTTTCTTCAGGCCAATCCACAAATTCAAGTGGATCTTTCACTGTTAAATTTTCAACCTTCAAACTTTCATCCAAATGATGATGAAGGAAAATCACGGCCTTCGCTTTGTCCTGGCTTGATGCCTCATTACCCTGAGTAATGGTGTCACCAAGACCTTTAGCGGCTAAGTGAATCTCAACATCGAGAACCCATGATAGATAATTCTTTTCAGAAATATCAAGTGCTACAAACTCAAGCTTTGACAAATTTGACATAGTAAAAACTATCAAAGAAAATAAATAAATTTGAAATAGTAAAAAGAAATAGACGAAAATATTTTCAAAAAGGGTCAATCTGATCATATCCCATAAAAATAATAACATCAATTGACCAGTTAATCGTCATAAAAATACATGAATTAATTATGCCACAATAATAAATATAAACATATAACTCTTCAAAATAAAATAAAAAATCGAAAGCCATTAGTCGTAAGGAAAGAAATCAAGAAGTCATTTGATAGAATATTAAAATAGTAGGAAAAATTATTTCAACCAATCTTAACTATTTTGACAAACATGTCAACTATTGGCATTAAACATACAATAGAATTGCATGTGTCCAGGTACGACTTTAGTTTTATGTTTAAAAACTAAACATATTTAGGCAGTAAGAATGCATTCAGTATAATTGTCATATTTCCCTTTTACGAGACAACACATAATTCTAATCGAGTAAATCCAAAAGAAGTAGATTCCACATAAAAAAAAATGTGTAGCAACAATTTGATAATTTGAACACTAGGTTGTAGCTATATACCTTGCAAGTGGAATTTAATTTTGAGATTAAAGACTTCATGCTGATAATGTATTAAGAGTTGTAGCTCAAAGTGTCACGACCCAAAATCCAGAAGGTCGTGATGGCGCCGGACATCATTGTCAGGCAAGCCAATCATTAATTAATTGAAATAATTTCTGGTTTAAGCATTTACGAAAAACATTTCCTTTAACTTCATTACATATTAACTAAATAAAAATCTGTTAAGTAAAACGATGATTTAAATATTACACTTTAGCAAAATATATCCCAACACATCCCAGAACCCGGTGTCACTAGTACATGAGGAATTTCTAAGAATTTATACAATTATCACAAGCCTGTCCGAAATACAAATTGGACTGGGAAATTTAAAATGAAAATAAATACAATACGAGGGAGACTCTGTCAGCTGCGGATCGCCTCCGGATGATGCAGCTCGCCTAAGTCTCCGAATCCTCCACATTGCTATGAAAGTGCATGTGCAATAAAATGCACAACAAGTGTAGCATGAGTACAAAACAACGTGTACTCAGTAAGTCGCCCGCCTAACCGACGAGAGGTAGTGACGAGAGGTCAAATTAGACACTTGCTAAAGGTCAATTTAGAATATTTAAGTGTGACACTGAGCATGATTATCCTAGGCAATTTATTAAAATTAGGAATAATTATTATCAACTCCGTTCACATTTAACACTTTATATCTTCGTCATATTAATAACAATTAATCAACATGGATGGTTTCGTCAAATAACAATTAATCAACGGGAAGGAACAACTTCGTCCAAAATATTTTAATAATTTTAAATCTCTGTCATTTCAATTGACAACTTAAAATTTCAGGCCAGTAATCAGGCAAAAATCACAGCAAATACGCAGTAAATATCATGCGCAAGCAATGTCGAGAGTCGAACGGCGTAGACCAACAATAATAAACTATGCACTGCCGAAGGGTCGAACGGCTCGAACCATAGATGCATCTATCTGCTCCGCTCGCGAATCGATCATGCGACGTGGTTATACATACAAATAATAAGGCTAGCCTGCTCGCAAATCATACCTGCGACTCAGGTGCTCATATGTACACATATCCACATAATAAATCCTTATTTTTATCAAGAAAACAGTTTTTCTCAGGAAAGTGGTAAAATTCTTCTTAAAGGAATATGAAATATAGCTTTTAAATATTTTTTTTGAAACTCATTTGCCAAGTTTAATGATATTCCATAATATAACCCTACCAGGTATACAATTATCCACAGAGGAACTAATTCTCTTTCTAAATGATTAAGAAAATGAACTCTATTCTTCTTTAGATATTCAATTACGACTTCGATTATATTAACAGTTTAATATTACAAGCAGGATCACAGGTACAACACATAAGGCATGCTAGTGGGTCCTAGACTACCCGGATATGGCATAATAGTAGCTACGCACGGACTCCCGTCACCTCTGATACGCTCAAATTACACCTTAAAATAGTGTAAGCGGTCGATTGTCAAATATAATAACCCAACAAGGTTGGGGTCGAATCCCACAGAGAACAATATGGAGGCGATTAGGAATGTAAGAGAATTATCACTTATCGCGCGATGCCAAACAAATAGATTTGAAAATGTTTGTGACTAAATGCAAAAATATAAACTAACCTAGAAAGTAAGTAAAATGATCCATGGCAACAAGTATGAATGCATCGGGAATTACACTCAAGTAACGATCCAATGTATTTCAAGATTTTACAAATATGAGCGAGTTTATGTTAATTAGCCACGGATAATAATTCTAAATTAGCTTTTTCCAAAGACTAATAAGACTTCCTAATTGAATTATTCTTAACCCAATCAAGAGATTAAGCACACCCGGATATGGCTACAAGTAGTTCAATCCTATCCCTAGGTAGAATCTATAAAATGAGGGTTAAAGCCTCAAGTTCTTGTTAATTAATCTTTCCCAACCCCAAATTATCTTTTCCAAAATTAATTTGGAGTTAATGGACGAGTCCTAGGGTTAGCTAATCCTTTTGGAAACATTAAAGAACAAGAATAGTTAAAGTAACAATAACTCACTTCAAATATATATAAAAATCATTCAATACATAAGCACAACAAGGTATTTAATCCACAGTTTAATATGAATATTCCCATAAACAAGAATTAGTGTTGAAAATAAATACTACACACTTAAATATTCAATACAAATCAAGGAAATGAAGAAACAAACATAAATGGGTAAGAAATCCTTAACCACAAGGTTGAAATCTTCAAATCCCAAGTGTGTGTGCAAACCCTAGCTTCCACAAATGTTTTCCCTCTTCTTCTTTACTCAAAAATGTATTTTACAATGCCAAAGATATGCCAAAAGATCTGCTAGGTCGAGTATATGTGAGTTGGGAATAAGAAAATATGATTTTACAATTCTGTACAGTACTAATGCCCGTTGACCGCACATGCGGAAGAATCTTCGTAGGTGCGGTTCCGCAAGGGCGGAAATCCAAGCGCAGGTGCAAGTCTGGGTTTATTGGGCCATTTCCGCAGATGCGGACAAAAGGTCGCACCTGCGGTTCCGCAGGTGCGTGGATTACATCGCAGGTGCGGTTGCTGTCCAGTCTAGCTGTTCTTCGCAGGTGCGGCTCATTCTCCGCAGGTGCGGGGTTGCACCAACGACTCAGAGTCCGTAGGTGCGGAATCACTGGAGCTTTTGCACATTTTCACCACTTTTTGTTCAACTTCACTCCAATTCAACACCAACCACTTCATGGAATCATTTCCCCGAAATTCGAGCAATCACACACTATACACGACCTCAGGTTATCATTGAATGATGCAAAATCTAACGAAAAGAGGCCAAAATGAGTGGTAAAATCACCACTCATCAACACCCCCAACTTAGAGCCTTTGCTTGTCCTCAAGCAAATAAAAAACTAATAACTCAATGAGGTTTTACCATTTCAAACACAAGTTGCATTGCTCTTATTTACAAGTCACATTCTCCAACTAAACAATATACTTATGGATTTGGTTGGTACTAATAATTAGGCTCAAGTATGCATCTTACTCGAATAACTCCCTCATTTAAAAACAACTTCAAGAAGTGCAAGGAAGTTTCAAAAAAATAATCAAGTGACAAGAATAAGCCTCAAGAAGTGACTCAACAACACTAGTCTACTACAAATGCTCAACTCGTTCATTTCCTAATATATCAATTTCACCGATCAATTCTAGTTCATGTGCCCTCACAAGAAAGAAATAAAGTCCCAACTCACAATATTTACAATGACAACACAAAGGGACATATTTACAAAGACACTCGTACTCACAAAGAATTTCAAGTATTACAACATATCATGCCATAGGCTTGCCCTTATTTTAATTCATCGCCTTTTCAAGAACATTCGGTTGGAGGTCCCATAAGGACTTTGTAAGCTTGTAATGTAGGCTTAGGGAAGGGTTGGATAAACATTTAGGTACAAGTGACTACACCCTCCTTCAACACTACTCACATTTTTCTTTCTTGTTACCCTTTGTTTCTTTTAAAACCACATAGCCCTTCTTGGCTCCTAGTTACCAACATCGAACCATTTTAAGTACCTCTCTAATTTTATTCAAGGCTCCATATTGATATATATACAATTTTTGTTTTTTGAAGCTTGAGTAATTTCATGTGAACACTTTGAGGTATAGGTTCCTACACTCAATCTACAACCTTACCAATTTCCACTTTGACACCACACCCCCAACTTAGGATTTTTGCCTCATTCTCAATATCCAGGAAGGGACGGGTTCAAAAGAGGGAATTGTTTTGCAAAAGGGGGAAGGTTTGTAATGAGGTGGCCAAGGAAAAGGTTAAAGGCTCAAATGGGGTAACTAGTGATAATATCTATACAATGGTGGCTCGAAAGGCTAAGGGGGTTTTCAAATAACACAAAGAATGCCTAAGGTCAATTCTCCACCCAAACATAATTATCATTAGCATTGAAAAACCAACCGGAAAAGTTCTAGATGATAGAGGTGAACACAAAATTTATTTATACAAACACTAACGTACATGGCACATGAATTAATCAAGACAGATCAATTTCACTATAACAACCCGACCGGTCGTTTTGCATTATCGGACCCCGTTCCCCTAAATGAAACTACCCTTAGTGGTTTTTTATGATTTATGACTTGTGGGAACTGGTGGTCCGGGATTCGGAGGTGTTTAGAGTGATATAGGAACAATTGGTTCCTTAAGGTTGGCCTTTAAGGCCAAGTTTGACTTCGGTAAACATTTTGGGTAAACAACCTCGGAATCAAATTTCGTCGATTCCGGTAGCTTTGTGTGATGATTTCGGACCTGGGCGTATGTTCGGAATGGGTTTCTGATGACCCGAGGGAATTTCAGCGCCTAATATTGAAATAAGAAGTTCCTTAAGTTCATATTTTGGTTTGGGACGTGTTTTTGTGTTATCGAGGTTCGAATGGAATTCCAAGATCGGGAATAGTTCCGTTGTATTAATTATGACTTGCCTGCAAAATTTGGTGTCATTCCGAGTTGTATAGGTCGGTTAGGCGCGTGATTAGCGAAGTCTTGAAAACTTAAACTTCTTAAGTTTGGTTCTTGGGGGTTTGGAGGTGTGATTTTAAGTTTTAGCGTTGTTTTGGGTGTTCCGAAGTCTCGAGCGAGTCCGTATTATGATTTGGGACTCGTTGGTATATTTGGACTAGGGCTCGGGTGGGCCTAGGTGCCTCCCGGGCACCCATCGGGGCTAAAAACAAAAAAAACATAGCTGCTGGTGCGCCTGTTCTGGTGTGACCGCAGGTGCGGTTGCCCAGTCGCAAGTGCGGGACCACTCCTGTGGTCCCCAGCGTTGCAGGTGCGAAAAAACGTGACCTGGACAATTATCGCAGGTGCAGAAAATATTCCGCAGGAGTGGAGCCGCAGGTGCGGTCTCCACTCCGCAGATGCGGGCCCAGGCTCCCCAGCCCATTTCCGCAGGTGCGAGATTTCTCTCGCAGGTGCGGTCGTCGAGCCGTATATGCGAAAACACTATCCAGACAATGTGTTTTTATACATGGGTTTTAAACCCATTTTCTCATTTCCTTCTTCTTCCTTGGGCGATTTTCCACCATTGTTGAGGGGCTATCGACCTGATCATTTAAGGTAAGTAAACTTTACTTAATAATTAGCTCCATGCATGAATTTCTAGCTTAATTAACTACATAAATTAGTGAAAAATCAAGAATTGGGTAGTAACCTAGAGCTTGTGATAATTTGAGAATTTACCCGCCATTTAGCTATGAAATCAAGTGGAAATCGTATATTTGTGATCCTTAGGCTATGGGTTACTGTTTCCTTCAAGAATTATTGAAATCCGAGCATGTGGGCCCGGGGTCGGATTTTAGAATTTCTTTAAGAATGGTGAATTTACTAAATGAGTAGGAGAATTTCCATACTTTGAGCATAAATTAATGAATTTGTATAAACTTTTGGCTAGTTTTGAGTCCTCGGGTATAGAGTTCGGAGTTTCGGGCGCGTTCTTGGTCCGAGAAGTGAATTCGGTACGAGGTGAGTCTCATTTCTAATCTTGTAAGAGGGAATCGTCCCCATAGGTAATTATAAATGGTGGTTTTGTCCTTATTTGCGGGGGATGCGTACGCACGAAGTGACGAGAGTCCATGCGCAACTACTATTATGCTTTGTCGGGTAGTTTAGGACTTATAAGCATGCTTTATGTGTTGAATTTGTGATCTTGTAGATGGATTAAGTAGCCTAATGTCCTTGAATCTGACATGTGAAGGCCTAAGGAGTTATGATTAAAGTTTATATCTCTAAAATTCTCACACTGTTAGTATGCCCCCTACTAAATTATCTGGAAATCTCCTGCTAATCATGAATTGGAATTTATATGGGAACCCGAGTCGCATGGCTGGTTCGTGAGCGGGGTAGCCCTAATATTATATTAACCCGAGTCGCAGGTTCGATTCGCGAGCGGGGGTGGACTTGGTATTATATTAACCGTGTCGCATGTTCGATTCGCGAGCGGGGCAGATAGATGCATCTATGGTCGGGCCGTTCGACCCTCGGCAGTGCACATTTACGTTTCACGTCTTAATGACCTTACATTTATAGCCTGTTATGTGTTTTGGTAAATTTTGAGAAGCCCTGTAATTGAAATTGTTATTTTCATGAAAAGAAAGAAGGATAAATATTTGATATGCCATGGAAAAAGGATGGTGTGAGGGTAATAGTGATTGTTATTCGATGCTCATTTCCTTATTACTTTTCATTACTGCTACTACTGGTTAGCTTGTACTCATTACACATTGTCTGACCCTAGTAAGTATAACATCGACCTTTCGTCACTACTTCTTCGAGGTTAGGCGGGATACTCACTGGGTACATATCTGTTTATGTACTCATACTACGCTTCTGTACTTAATTGTACATGTTTTAAGGCTAGTGCATCTGGTTATCTGGTCGGAGCTTGATATATATATCTTCTGGACCTGACTCCACGGTGAGCTGTCTTCCTTGGCAATCCTCAGCTGGTCTATGGAGTTATCTTTTGTTTGTTTCTGTCTACATCTTTCAGACAGTAGTACAACCTGTATCATCTTTTGTATATTCTGCTAGATTGCCTATTGACTTGTGACACTAGTTCCTGGCATGCACATAGTAGACTCTTATTTTGGGACTGTATATATCGGATCACGATCTTTTTGGTTGTATTTATTTAAATTGGTTAATGTTTCTACTTTTAATTAAATGACCTAAGTTTAAGAACTTGATAGGTGTGGGGTTGGTATGTCAAATAAGGGTAACCACACTAGTAAACAACTGTTGGCTTGCCTGACTCCGGTGTTAGGCGCCATCACGACCTGTGTCGGATTTTGGGTCGTGACAACATGGTATCAGAGCACTAGGTTCACGTAGGTCTCACAAGTTATGGGGAAACCTAATCGAGTCTCGCGGATCTATACGGAGACGTCTGTATTTATCTTCGGGAGGCTATAGGGTGTTCACAAACCTCTCTTTATTCATGATCTATCGTGCAATTGATGATATACTAAATCTCATTCTTCTATTCTCTCACATATGGTGAGGAAGCGTACGTATGGTAGATGCCGGGAAGGACACCGGCCCGAGGTAGGGGGCGGGGGCGTCCCAGAGCTATTCCAGTTGCACCACCAGTGGATCCTCCTATAGAGGACCAGGGGGAGGTGCCCCCAGCGGGTCCTGCTTTAGTGGCTCCTGCCACATCTCAGGTAGGAGGGGGAGCCCAGACCCCTACTGCCCAGGCCGTAGGCCAGACAGCCGCACTTCATCATACCCCGGGTACACTTCCTGTGGGTGAGGTTCAGCCTGTAGCAGCAGCACCTGAGCCCAGACCAGCTGCGGACGGTGATCCACAGAAGTTATTGGATAGATAGACTCGATTGTATCCTCCGGTCTTCGGGGGTGAGCGAGGCGAGGATGCCCAGGATTTCATTGACAGGTGCAGGGGCCGACTGCACAATATGATGATATTGGAGTCCCATGGAGTGGACTTTGCTACCTTCCAGTTAGAGGGCAGAGCTCGCAGATGGTGGCAGTCCTATATTCTTAGCAGGACAGCAGGTTCTCCTCCATCACTTGGGAGCAGTTCACTCAGATGTTCCTAGACAGATATATTCCACCCTCGGAGAGGGAAGAGCTGCAGTATCAGTTTGAGTAACTGGAGTAAGGGCAGCTGTCAGTTACAGACTTCGAGGCCAGATTTTCAGAGTTATCTCGCCATGCACTCATGGTACTACCTTCCGATGCTGAGAGAGTGCGGAGATTTGTAGCCGGGCTGCATCCAGGAATTAGGACCAGCATGGCCCGAGAGGTGGAGATGGGGCGTCCTTATCAGTTAGTAAGGGAGATTTCTCATAGGATCGAGGGTTATCGGTCGAGGGTCAGGGAGCAAGTACAGCTGGATAAGAGAGCAATACATTCCGGGGATTTTAGAGGTGCCCCAGCTATGGGTAGGGGTCAGTTTGGTAGGGGTCAGCCCAGCAGGCCCCCATATTCAGCACCACCACAACCACCACCTCCTAGTGCTCCAGTGAGGCCTTACTTCAGTGCTATACCAGAGGGTTCTCATCGTCCCCCAGTTATCCAGGGTTTTACTTCAAGGCAGCAGGCCGTGCCTCTAGTGAGATGTTACGAGTGCGGGGATTCTGACATATCAGGAGGACTTGTCCCAACTTTCGGTGCAAGGCAGTGCAGCAGGGTTACCAAACTATGAGTCCAGCACCAGCAGTTCAGCCACCTAGAGGTGGGAGACAGGTCGGCAGGGGTCATCCTAGAGGTGGAAGCCAGTCAGGGAGAGGTCAGCCAACTCCTGTTCATTCTGGCGGGGCTCAGTCCTCCGGTACTCCAGCTAGATTCTATGCTTTTCCGGCCAGATCAGATGCACTGGCCTCAGACACCGTGATCACAATTATTACAGTATGTGGTAGAGAGGCATCAGTGTTATTTGATCCAGGATCCACTTATTCCTATGTTTCGGTCTTATTTGCTCATTTCCTGGATGTTCCTCGTGAGTCCTTGGGTTCTCCTATATGTATGTCCACTCCTGTGGGCGATTCTGTTGTAGTAGACCGGGTTTGCCAGTCCTGTATGGTCACATTCTGCGGGTTCGAGACTCGAGCAGATCTCTTATTGCTCGACATGGTTGATTTCGAGATCATTTTAGGCATGGATTGGCTATCTCCTTATCATGCCGTGCTAGATTTCCATGCCAAGACAGTTACTTTAGCCATGCCAGAGTCACCTAGGCTGGAGTGGAGAGGTTCCTCAGTTAGTGCAGCCAGCTGGGTTATTTCATTCTTGAAGGCTCGACATATGGTCGAGAAGGGTTGACTGGCCTATTTTGCTTATGTGCTGGACACCGCCGTCGAGTTTCAGACGATTGATTCCGTGCCAGTTGTTCGAAAGTTTGCTGATGTATTTCCTTCGGATCTTTAGGGCATGCCTCCGGACCGTGATATTGACTTCTGCATTGATTTAGCTCCATACACCCAGCCTATATCCATTCCTCCGTATCGTATGGCTCCGAAAGAGTTGAAGGAGTAGCTTGAGGAGTTGTTAGCTAAAGGATTCATCAGACCGAGTGTGTCGTCGTGGGGTGCTCCAGTTCTGTTTGTGAAGAAGAAGGATGGGTCTATGAGGATGTGTATTGATTACCGCTAGTTGAACAAGGTTATCATTAAGAACAAGTATCCCTTGCCGCACATCGATGATTTGTTTGACCAGTTGCAGGGTGCTTGTGTGTTTTCTAAGATTGATTTGAGAGGTATCATCAGTTGAGGATTCGGGCTTCAGATGTTCCGAAGACTGCTTTTCGTACGAGGTATGGCCATTATGAGTTCCTGGTGATGTCTTTCGGCTTGATTAATGCCCCAGTAGCATTCATAGACTTGATGAATAGGGTGTTCAGGCCGTATATTGATTCCTTTGTCATTGTCTTCATTGATAACATTTTGATTTGCCCACGTAGCCTAGGGGAGCACGAGCAGCATTTGAGAGTTGTGCTCCAGACTTTGCGAGAATAGAAGCTATATGCTAAGTTCTCCAAGTGTGAGTTTTTGTTGGATTTCGTGGCATTTTTGGGGCATGTGGTATCCGCAGAGGGTATCAAGGTTGATCTTCAGAAGATCGAGGCAGTTCAGAGTTGGTCGCGTCCTACTTCAGCTACAGAGATCCGGAGGTTTTTGGGCCTAACAGGCTATTATCGCCGATTTGTGGAGGGGTTCTCTTCTATTACAGCTCCATTGACTAGATTGACTCAGAAGAATGCCTGGTTTAGATGGTCCGACGAGTGTGAGGAGAGATTTCAGAAGCTCAAGTCAGCATTGACCTCAGCGCCAATTCTAGTATTGCCTTCCAGTTCTGGGATGTACACGGTATATTGCGACATTTCACGCGTTGGCTTGGGGTGTGTATTGATGCAGGAGGGGAGAGTTATTGCTTATGCTTCACGCCAGATGAAGGTTCATGAGAAGAATTACCCTGTGCACGATTTGGAGTTGGCGGCGATTGTTCATGCTCTTAAGATTTTGAGGCACTACTTGTATGGAGTGTCCTGTNGGATCTTAATTTGAGGCAGCGCAGATGGCTTGAGTTGTTGAAGGATTATGATATCACCATTCTTTATCACCCGAGCAAGGCTAATGTGGTGGCAGATGCTTTGAGCAGGAAGGCTGAGAGTATGGGTAGCTTGGCTTATATTGCAGCGGAGGAGAGACCTCTAGCCTTGGACATTCAGTCCTTGGCCAATCTCCTGGTGATATTAGATCTTTTAGAGCCTCGTCGAGTTTTGGCACATGTGGTTTCTCAGTCTTCATTGTTGGGAGAGATTAAGGCCCGACAGTTCTATGATCCGTGCTTAGTAGAGCTTCGGGAGACAGTGGTTCAGGGTAGCGTGAAGGAGGTTTCTATTAGCGAGGATGGTGTGTTGAGACTCCAGGGCCGCTTATGTGTTCCCAATGTTGATGGCCTGAGAGAGACGATTCTAGAGGAGGCCCACAGTTCTCGGTATTCTATTCATCCTGGTGCTACGAAGATGTATCGTGACTTAAAGCAGCATTTCTGGTGGAGGCATATGAAGAAGGACATTGTGGGGTATGTGGCTAGGTGTCTGAATTGCCAGCAGGTGAAGTATGAACACCAGAGGCCAGGGGGCCTACTTCAGCAGATGCCCATTCTTAAGTGGAAATGGGAGCGCATCGCCATGGCATTCGTGGTTGGGTTGCCTCAGACTTTGCGGAAGGTGGACGCAGTTTGGGTCATTGTGGATAGATTGACCAAATCGGCGCATTTCATTCCAGTGGCTACTACTTATACATCTGAGATGTTGGCCCAGATTTATATTCGAGAGATAGTCCGGTTGCATGGTGTACCGGTGTCCATCATATCAGACCGAGGTCCTCAGTTCACCTCGCACTTCTGGAGAGCATTGCATAGTGAGATGGGTACCCAGATAGACCTCAGCACATCATTTCTCCCTCAGACCAATGGTCAGTCGGAGCGTACAGTTCAGATATTGGAGGACATGCTCAGGGCATGTGTGATTGATTTCGGAGGTTAGTGGGACAAGTTCTTGCCTTTGGCCTAGTTTGCTTATAATAATAGCTATCAGTCCAGCATTGAGATGGAACTATTTGAGGCTTTGTATGGTCGGCGATGCCGTTCTCCTATCGGGTGGTTTGAGCCTGGCGAGGCTAAGTTATAAGGCACCGACCCAGTGAGGGATGCCTTGGAGAAAGTGAAGTTGATTCAGGAGAGGTTCCATACAGCACAGTCCATACAGAAGAGTTACGCGGATCAGAGGGCGCATGATGTATCCTTTATGGAGGGAGATAGGGTCCTGTTGAAAGTCTCGCCTATGAAGGGTATTATGAGGTTTGGGAAGAATGGCAAGCTGAGCCCGAGGTTTATAGGTCCATTCGAGGTGTTGAGGCGAGTTGGGGAGGTTGCTTATGAGCTGGCCTTGCCTTCCAGTTTATCAGGAGTTCACCCAGTTTTTCACGTATCCATGCTCCGGAGGTACCACGCCGACTTCTCTCATGTTGTTGATTTCAACACTATTCAGTTGGATGAGAGGTTGGGCTACGAGGAGGAGCCAGTTGCTATCATTGATAGGCAGGACCGCCAGTTGAGGTCCAAGAGAGTTTCTGCCATAAAGGTCCAGTGGAAAGGCCAACCAGTTGAGGAGGCAATCTGGGAGTCCGGGGAGGACATGCGGAGCAGATATCCACACCTATTCGGCACTTCAGGTATGATTCTAGACCCATTCTAGGATGCACGTTTGTTTAAGAGGTGGAGAATGTAATGATCCGACCGGTCGTTTTGCGTTATCGGACCCCGTTCCCCTAAATGAAACTATCCTTAGCGGCTTTTTATGATTTATGACTTGTGGGAACTGGTGGTCCGGGATTAGGAGGTGTTTAGAGTGCTATAGGAACAATTGGTTCCTTAAGGTTGGCCTTTAAGGCCAAGTTTGACTTCGGTCAACATTTTGAGTAAAGGACCTTGGAATCGAGTTTCGTCGGTTCCGGTAGCTTCGTGTGATGATTTCGGACCTGGGCGTATGTTCGGAATTTCGGTGACACTGAAGATAACACCAACTTACTCTGAACTTTCAAATTACTTTTTCTTGCTCTTCCGAGCTCATGACATCCTTATCATTACCGAACCACAATCTCAATTCTTACTCCCGGTTACATACTGCTTACCGCACCTATCATGCCAATATGAGGTAGCGCAACAATTCCATCATAACTTTTGACCACCAATAGGGTGAACACTTTATCATATAAAAACCTTTTACTTAACTCAATTCCAGAGTACCATCTCAACACACGAGTGAATTCCCACAATCACCCAATATGCAAATCCTTAAGTAGTAGCCTATACCATCATAACCCTTCCGGGATCCGCTTACACCTGACATGCCATAGCACTCAAATTCTCCCATATGAAATCCATTAAGACGGCCGACAAGTGTTGATAATGAAGGCATCTAGAGAAAGATGATCTTCGGAGAGCTTGAAGTCATGGTGATCTGCTAGTTTGAGAGCTACAGAGCATGATCCTAAAGTGAGGCTAGGCGGTGGTTCCATTTCTAGGAGGCCAGGTGTATGAAGCGGAAGTCGAGCAGTCGCAAAGTGGGGGAACGACATCATAGTTCTGAATTTGAAGATATGGTCGCGCATTTAATGGATGTCCATGAGGATCAGACGGACTAGTAAAGTTGGTAAATGAAGCAGGGCGTTGGATGGGGTATTGAAGTCACAGAGAGCGTGCATTTCGGCATCATTGGAAGGTGTCCGCGGGTGATTTCCATAGGTGGGTTATCTCCTGTGAATAGGTTAGTGGTGGCATGGTTGGCAGGTCTCTGTGATGGGTTCTAGTGGCTATCCATTAGGAGGCATAATGTGTGAATGATGCTAGAGAATTTGAGTATTTAGGGAGTGCTAGCAAGAGAATTTTGGAAGAATTGGACGGATTCGTCGGGCAAGATCGTGTTATCAAAGGAGAAAGGATCTCGGCAAGGTCTAGAGTGGTGCAAGGAGTAGCTTAGGGCTAAGTGGGGGAGTCCCACCATCTGCCGTTGGGTCGCATGATTGTGTTATCATAGGGTTGCGGATTGTCAGCGTGTTGGCAAGTTTTCACAGCTAAGGGGAAGGAGTAAAATGGTGATTTTGCCTGGGATTTGATGAATGTGTGCAAAAGTTGGCCCTATCGGGCCAGGGTTAGGTTTTGGAAGATTCAGAATTTTGCTTAAGGCATAGGTGAGTTGTCAGGATAGTGACTCGACCACGTGTTTCCTTGAAAGGGGTGTTCATGTGCTAGAAGAGCCTTGGAGTTGATTGTATTTGGTGCCAGTCAGAGTGGGTAACTCTCAATAGTGTTCCTAGTGAGTTCAAAAGTCAAGAATGCGGCATTTAAGGGTTTCATACAGCAGTATGATCGAGAATCAAGCTTTTGCAGAGTAATTTCTGAAAAAAAGGAAGATGGCTGGAATGTTCTATGATATGTTTTAGCATGCAGGATAGTATTGGAGGAGTGAGAGAAATAACTACGCATTGTAGAAAGATTATCAGGAGGGTATGAGACGGGTTGCGGGATTTAGGCAACATAGTCTCGTGAATCAAGGTCACTCGGGATGAGTGAGGGTTGAGTTTGCGATGAGTTGAAGGAAGTTGCTATTATTCCTGAAGCAATTGAAGATGACTAAAAGAAGATAGATTGATTAGCCATGGTTGAAATGGCATATTTACGGTAGTGATCAGTACCTTCGGTGTGATTAAGTTATGCATGTGGTTTGTGCCGGTGTGTGCGGGGCTTGTCGACCGTCGTAATGGATTTCATGTGGGAGCATTTGAGTGCTATGGCCTGTCAGGTGTAGGCGTATCCCGGAAGGGTTATGGTGGTATAGGCTACTACTTAAGGATTTGCATGTTGGGTGATTATGGGAATTCACTCGTGTGTTAAGATGGTACTCTTGAATTGAGTTAAGTAAAAGGTTTCTATATGATGAAGTGTTCACCCTATTGGTGGTTCAGAAGTTATGATAAAATTGTTGCGCTACCTCATATTGGCATGATAGGTGCGGTAAGCAGTATGTAACCGGGAGTAAGAATCAAGATTGTGGTTCGGTGATGATAAAGATGTCATGAGCTCAAAAGAGAAAGAAAAAGTGATTTGAAAGTTCAGAGTAAGCTGGTGTTATCTTCAGTGTCACCTGAGATTGATTATCGATGAGAGAGGCTTTGTACCCTGGTTATGGGTTCTTGATTTGTCTTACAGCGTAGTATGGCCAGTGGTGGATGGGCAGACTTGTTGCCTTGTGTGGAAGGTCGTGGAAGCATGACCGCCAAAATATTGTATAAAGTGTGACATGTAGTCACTTGATGGATTGAAGATTTGGACTGAGTTTAAAGAAGTGCAATATTGCTTAATTGAGAATTTATGCCTGGAAGGCGTTCAGTTCATTTGGTTGTGGATTGTGGGGTGTTTGTCCCGGCTATGATGGTTGTTCTCGCGTATTATTAGAGAGAGTGGGTTAATATGGAACCAGGTAAAAACTATTAGCTTAGTTTGGTGCGAGCACGGTAGACTCGATGTGGTGGATGGATTTAAATATGATTATGGGCTCCGTATGAGCCAGGCATGTTCATTTCAGTGGAGCGCTTTTCATGGAAAGGTATTAGAACAACAGATGTTGCTTCGTCTTCGTCAAATTCATGTTATATTATGATTGTGCTGTGTGAGTTGTGAAATGGCTTGATAATTTCCTATGTGTTGAGCACCCGCGTAGTGGGGATGTTATGTGAGCAGGATAGCTCTTGAGATCCAGAGTGTGTATATATATATATATCGCACCTCAGTTGTGCTTGAGTTATGTAGCCTACGGCTTTATCAGTCTCCCCAGGATGGTATTATTCACTTAGCGTGCTTATGATCGATATTCAGTAATTTGTAATAGTGAGAAAATTAGCTCCGTATATATATCTTCTTATGTAATTTTATGTGTGGATCGGGTGGCACGTCGCCACGGGTATGTTATTCGGATTGGGTTGCACACCGTAACACTGTAATGATGAGTAAGGTTCCTATATTTATTTTCTTATGTTTTACTTCCTATTTTTTGAAAAAAGTTCATATTAGTTGCGTGAGTTGAATAGTCCCTTCCTGAGTCGTTTCTTATTATCGTGTTGGAGTTATGGCCTATTGGAGCGATGTGGTATCATGTGAGGCTGTTGGTCATGTTTGGGGTGATTTGTTGTCTGAGCAGTTCGTACTGGGTAAGGGGAGATTATCGGATCAGGGATCAGTGCGATAAGGTTATGTGAAGTGTATATTAAAGAACAAATACCATTATTCAGGTTCATAATGAGGTGATGATTCTAGCCAAGATGAGGTATTCAGTGATTTGTTAACTATGCAGTTGGGTATGGATTTCTACACATCTCCTCCGTTGTGGTGGTATCGTCGGCATTATAGCAGGATGTATGTATATTTGTTATGAGGTGCATTGAGAGCACTAGATTCATGAAATTTTGGATATTAAGGTTCAGGGAGTGCCATTGTGGTAAGATGATGAGTTATGCGCTGCATGGTGCTGATTCAGCAAAGGCATGTAGTCATGTCCTAGTATGTCGTGTGGTAGTCGATACGGTGTTTATATATTGGAACTAGGCCTGACAGAGAATTTCAAGTATTGGAACTAGGTTCTGAGCTTATTATATGGATAAAAGAAGAAATCTTCAGATTTTATCAAGCTAATGTACTCAACTGGGTTGTGGTAGCACGTGCAGGTGCTCGGGGTGTTAAACAGTGATTTCAAATAACTCCAGAGCAGTTCTTAGCACGTTCGAGGATGAACGCCAATTTAAGTGGTGGAGTATGTAATGACCTGACCGGTCGTTTTGAGCTCTAGCGTGTCGTTCAGCGGTTTGAGATCGTGAGCAGCTTCGTTTCAGGTGTTATGACCCGTGGGCGTGGTTGGAATTGAATTTCAGGAAGTTTAGAGTTGGTTTGGAAAGAAAATTCTCATTTAAGAAGCCTTAAGTTGGAGAAATGGACTAAGATTGGAATTTTGAGTAAACAACCTCCGAATTAGGATTTGAAGGTTCCAGTAGGTTTGTATGATGATTTCGGACTTGGGCGTATATCCGGATCAGGTTTTGGATAACCCGGGAGCGTTTCGGTGTATAATGTGGAAGTCAGCATTTTTGAAGGAATTTCCTGAGTTTGGCTTGAAGCGCATTTCAGTGATGTTGATGTCCGTTTGGGATTCCGAGTCTGGGAATAGCTTCGTATGGTGATTCTGGAGTTGCGAGCGCGATCAGAAGTGAATTTGGATATCCGTAGGTCATTTTGAAGTCATTTGGCTAAAGATAGAAATTTGAAGGTTTTTGGGAAATCCGACCGGAAGTGGAAGTTTTGATATCTAGATCGGAATACAATTATGAAGGTTGGAGCAGGTCCGTAATGTTGAATAATACTTGTGTGCAAAATTTGAGGTCAATCGGACGTGATTTGATAGGTTTCGGCATCGGATGTAGAAATTTGAAATTCTAAGTTCTTAAAGAATTGGATTTGAGTGCGACTCATGATTCCGACGTTGTTTGATGTGATTTGAGGGCTCAGGCAAGTCCGTGTCATATTTTGAGACAGGTTGGTATAATTGGTCGGGGTTGGGGGCCTCGGGTGGATTCCGGGTGGTTAACGGATCAAAGTTGAAGTTGGAAAAGGGCTGGTTTCTGCCGTCATCTGGTGTGATCCGCACCTGCGAGGTTTTGGTCGCAGGTGCGACTTGGGAGTCGCAGGTGCGAGTTTGGGCTTGGCTTGGTTGGGAACTGCAGGTGCGATGGATATTCCGCACCTGCGAAGCCACACGTGCGGGCATTGTGGGAGCAGGTGAGATCTGGCTGGAATTGAGGGAAACCGTAGGTGCGGTGGATTTGGTCGCACCTGCGAGATCGCAGGTGCGGAGGTAGGACCGCAGGTGCGGAAAATTCCTGGGCAGAATGTTTTAAAAATCAGGTTGAGCCATTTCTCTCTCATTTTTCTTTGGTTTTAGACGATTTTTGGAGAGATTTTTCAGGGAGATTTCACCAAGAATCAAGAGGTAAGTTGTTCTACTTGGTTCTAAGGTCAAATACAAGATCTTGCATGGATTTGAGCATGAAATTGGTAGGAAAATGGGGAAACTTTGAAGAAAACCTAGAATATGGAAAATGTGGATTTTAGCCACGAATTAAGCATGAATATTTGATTAAATTATATATTTGAGTTAGTAAGGCTATGGGTAGAACGTACCTTCGAGAAATTTTGAATTCCAGGCACGTGGGCCCGAGGGCATTGTGGTCATCTCACTGAGCGGGGTTGGGAAAGTATATTTTCTGAACTTGTTGTGAGTATTAGGATAGATTTTCATTTCTTTGTCATTTATGTGGTAGTTTCGGAGCGTTATGCGTCCGTTGGAGTCATCGGAAGGGCTTGGAAGCCGGTGTTGGAATTTCGAAGCGAGGTAAGTCTCCTTTCAAACTTTGTGAAGGGGAATCGTCCCCCTAGGTGAATTAATTCAGTATATGATATTATCTTCGGGGGATACGTACGCACGAGGTGACGGAGTCCGTGCGTAGCTACTATTATGCCATGTCCGGGTAGCCTAGGACCCACTAGCATGCTTTATGTGTGTACCTGTAACTCTGCCTTTGATATTAACCTGCTGTTATGACCAAAACGTAATTGAATTTTTAAAAGAAAGCTAGAGTTCATATTGTTAAATCCTTCTAAAAAGAGAATTGTTTCCGCTGTGAATACATGTGTACCTGGACTGGATTGTATCATGGAGTATCACTATATTTGACAAATGAGTTTCAAAAACAAAGATTTCAAAACCTATATTTCATGTTTCTTTTAATAAAGATTTTACCACTTTCCTGAGAAAAAGCTGTTTTCTTGATAAAACACGGATATGTTATGGGGATATGTGTAACTTTGGGTTCCTGAGTCGCATGCATGATTCGTGAGCAGGATGACCCTGTAATTGTGTGTATTCATATGAGCACCTGAGTCGCATGTATGATTCGCGAGCAAGCTAGCCTTATTTTTTTTAACCGCGTCGCATGATGGATTCGCGAGCGGGGAAGATAGATGCATCTATGGTTCGAGCCGTTCGACCCTCGGTAGTGCACCGTTTATGTTTATGTTGGTTCGGGCCGAAAGACCCCCGGCGTTGCTTGCGCATGATATTTGCTGCGTAGTTGCTGTGATATTTTCCTGATTACTGGCCTGGAATGTTAAATTGTCAATTGAAATGACAAAGATTTAAAGTTATTAAAAAGACTTTTGGAAGAAGTTGTTCCTTCCGTTGATTTATTTTTATTGGATTAAATCACCATGTTGATTAATTGTGAATATGACGAAGATATAAAGTGTTAAATGTGAACGAAATTGAAGGATGTTTGAATCCTGTTTTATAAACTGTCTATGATAAAAACCATGCTTAGTGTCACTCTTAAATATTTTAAATGGACCTTTAGTAAGTGTCTAAACTGACCTCTCGTCACTACCGCTCTGAGGTTAGGCGGGCGACTTATTGAGTACACGTTGTTTTTGTACTCATACTAAACGTGCTGTGCATTTTATTGCACAGGTACTTGCATAGAAAATGTGGAAGATTCGGAGACTCAAGCGAGCTGCATCTTCCGGAGGCGATCCGCAGCTGACAGAGTCACCTTCATACCGTATCTATTTCATTATAAATTTCCTTGTCCAGTTGTATTTCGGACATGCTTTGTAATATTTGTAAAATTCTTAGAAGTTGCTCATGTACTTATGACACCGATTTCTGGGATATGCATCGGGATAATTGTTTAAGTGAAATCTTTAGATAACTGTTTTTAAATAACAAAATTCTAGTTGCTGTCGTATTAAATTTACTAGAATTTATTTATTTGATTATGAAATGCAAGAAAAAGGTAGCGGTTTCGAAAATGCTAAAACATGAATGTATTTCAACGAATTAAGGATTTGGCTTGCCTGACAGTGGTGTCCGGCGCCATCACGACCTATGGATTTTGGGTCGTGACACATAGATGCATCTATCTGCCCCGCTCACGAATCGATCATGCGACGCGGTTATACATACAAATAATAAGGCTAGCCTGCTCGCGAATCATACCTGCGACTCAGGTGCTCATATGTACACATATCCACATAATAAATCCGTATTTAGCAAGAAAGCAGTTTTTCTCAGGAAAGTGATAAAATTCTTCTTAAAGGAATATGAAATATAGATTTTAAATCTTTGTTTTGAAACTCATTTTCCAAGTTTAAAGATATTCTATAATATAACCCTACCAGGTATACAATTATCCGCAGAGGAACCAATTCTCTTTCTAAATGATTAAGAAAATGAACTATGTTCTTCTTTAGATATTCAATTACGATTTCGACTATACTAGAAAATATTACAAGCAGGATCACAGGTACAACACATACGACATGCTAGTGGGTCCTAGACTACCCGGACATGGCATAATAGTAGCTATCCACGGACTCCCGTCACCTCGTGCGTACGTAGCCCCCGAAGATAATAGCACATACTTAATTAATTCACCTAGGCGAACAATTCTCCCTCAAAAAGTTAGAAAGGAGACTTACCTCGCTCCGAAATTCCATAACCGGCTTCCAAGCCCTTCCGACGACTCCAACGGACGCACATTGCCCCAAAACTATCCAAATAACGGAAAACCAATGAAAATATACTATAATATTTTCAACAATTCCAAATTATAAAATTTCTCAACCCCGCTTAGTGAAATGACCAAAATGTCCTCGGGCCCACGCGCCCGGAATCCGAAATTTCTCGAAAATATATTCTACCCATAGCCTTACTAACTCAAATATACGATTTACTCTAAATTCCATGCTCGAATTCGTGGATAAAAATCCAAATTTTTCATTTTCTAGGTTTCTTTAAGAATTCCCCAATTTCCTACCAATTTCCACACCAAATCCATGCACATAATCTTGTATTTAACTTAAAAACATTAGGAATTTACTTACCTCGACAATGCATGAAGAAATCCTCTCTTTGAAGACTCCCAAGATCGCCTAAGCCAAAGAAGAAATGAGGAAAATGAACCAAGAATCCTTGTTTTAAAACATTCTGCCCAGGCCGATTTTCGCACCTGCGATCCAGCCCTCGCATCTGCGCTTCCGCAGGTGCGACCAAACCTCCGCACCTGCAGATTTTGCTCAACTCAAGCCAATCTCGCACCTGCGCCCCATAAACCGCATCTGCGACCTCGTAGGTGCGGAAATACCATCGCACATGCGCTCCCAGCCGGACCATCCATCCTTCGCACCTGCGGTGCCATAGCCGCACCTGCGGCCAAATCCTAGTAGGTGCGGTCACACCAGATGACAGCAACTCCAACCCTCTTCAAACTTCAAATCTTGATCCGTTAGCCACCCGGAATCTACGCGAGGCCCTCGGGACCTCGTCCAGTTATACCAACCTGTACCAAATCATAATGAAGACTTGCTAGAGGCCTCAAATAACATAAAAAAACATCGAAACCACGACTCGCACCCAAATCCCAACTTTATGAACTTAGAAATTTCCAACTTCTACATCCGATGCCGAACCATATCCAATCACGTCCGATTGACCACAAATTTTACACACAAGTCATATTCGAAATTACGGACCTGCTCCAACTTCCGGAATCGCATTCCGACCTCGAAATCAAAACTTCCACTTCCGGTCGGATTTCTCAAAAACCTTCGAATTTCTATCTTTAGCCAGATGACTTCAAAATGACCTACGAACATCCAAATTCACTTCCGATTGCGTTCCCAACTCCAGAATCACCATACGGAGCTATTCCCAGACTTTGAATCCCAAACGGACGTCAACATCACTGAAATGCGCTTCAAGCCAAACTCAGGAAATTCCTTCAAAAATGCTAACTTCCACATTATATGCCGAAACGCTCCCGGATTATCCAAAACATGATCCGGACATACGTCCAAGTCCGAAATCATCAGACGAACCTACTGGAACCTTCAATTCCTAATTCGGAGGTCGTTTACTCAAAATTCCAATCTTAGTCCATTTCTCCAACTTAAGGCTTCTGAAATGAGAATTTTCTTTCCAAACCAACTCTAAACTTCCCGAAATTCAATTCCGACCACGCCCACGGGTCATAACACCTGAAACGAAGCTGCTCACGACCTCAAATCGCTGAACGACGCGCTAGAGCTCAAAACGACCGGTCGGGTCGTTACATTCTCCCCCACTTAAACCGACGTTCATCCTCGAACGTGCTAAGAACTGCTCTGGAGTTATTTGAAATCACTGTTTAACACCCCGAGCACCTGCCCTTGCTATCACAACCCAATTGAGTACATTATCTTGATCAAATCTGAAGATTTCTTCTTTTATCCATATAATAAGCTCAGAACCTAGTTCCAATACTTGAAATTCCCTGCCAGGCCTAGTTCCAATATATAAACACCGTATCGACTACCACACCACATACCAGGACATGACTACATGCCTTTGCTGAATCAGCACAATGCACCGCATAACTCATCATCTGACCACAATGGCACTCCCTGAACCTTAATAGCCAAAATTTTATGAATCTGGTGCTCCCAATGCACCTCATAACAAATATACATACATCCTGCTATAATGCCGACGATACCACCACAACTGAGGAGATGTGTAGAAATCCATACCCAATTGTAGAGTTAACAAATCACTGAATACCTCATCTTGACTAGAATTATCACCTCATTATGAACCTGAATAATGGTATTTGTTCTTTAATATACACTTCACATAACCTTATCGCGTTGATCCCTGATCCGATAATCTCGCTTTACCCAGTACGAACTGCTCAGACAACAAATCACCCCAAACATGACCAACAGCCTCATATGATACCACATCGCGCCAATAGGCCATAACTCGAACATGATAATAAGAAACGACTCAGGAAGGGACTATTCAACTCACGCAACTAATATGAACTTTTCTCAGAAAATAGGAAGTAAAACATAAGAAAATAAATATAGGAACCTTACTCATCATTACACTGTTACGGCGTGCAACCCGATCCGAATAACATACCCGTGGCGACGTGCCACCCGATCCACACATAAAATTACATAAGAAGATATATATACGGAGCTACTTTGCTCACTATTACAAATTACTGAATATTGATCATAAGCACGCTAAGTGCATAATACCATCCTGGGGAGACTGATAAAGCCGTAGGCTACATAACTCAAGCACAACTGAGGTGCGATATATATATATACACAATCTGGATCTCAAGAGCTATCCTGCTCACATAACATCCCCATAACGCGGGACCTCAACACATAGGAAATTATCAAGCCATTTCACAACTCACACGGCACAATCATAATACAACATGAATTTGACGAAGACCAAGCAACATGTGTTGTTCTAATACCTTTCCATGAAAAGCGCTCCACTGAAATGAACATGCCTGGATCATACGGAGCCCATAATCATATTTAAATCTATCCACCACATCGAGTCTACCGTGCTCGCACCAAACTAAGCTAATAGCTTTTACCTGGGTCCATATTAACCCACTTTCTCTCATAATACGCGAGAACAACCATCATAGCCGGGACAAATACCCCACAATCCACAACCAAATGAACTGAACGCCTTCCAAGAATAAATTCTCAATTAAGCAATATTGCACTTCTTTAAACTCAGTCCAAATCTTCAATCCATCAAGTGACTACATGTCACACTTTATACAATATTTTCGCGGTCATGCTTCCACGACCTTCCACACAATGCAACAAGTCTTCCCATCCACCACTGGCCATACTACGCTGTATGACAAATCAAGAACCCATAACCAGGGTACAAAGCCTCTCTCACCGAATATCAATCTCATGTGACACTGAAGATAACACCAACTTACTCTGAACTTTCAAATCACTTTTTCTTGCTCTTCCGAGCTCATGACATCCTTATCATCACCGAACCATAATCTCGATTCTTACTCCCCGTTACATACTGCTTACCGCACCTATCATGCCAATATGAGGTAGCGCAACAATTCCATCATAAATTCTGAACCACCAATAGGGTGAACACTTCATCATATAGAAACCTTTTACTTAACTCAATTCAAGAGTACCATCTCAACACACGAGTGAATTCCCACAATCACCCAACATGCAAATCCTTAAGTAGTAGCCTATACCATCATAGCCCTTCCAGGATCCGCCTACACCTGACAGGACATAGCACTCAAATGCTCCCACATGAAATCCATTACGACGGCCGACAAGCCCCGCACACACCGAAGGAACTGATCACTGCCGTAAATGTTCCATTTCAACCATGGCTAATCAATCTATCTTCTTTTAGTCATCTTCAATTGCTTCAGGAATAATAACAACTTCCTTCAACTCATAGCAAACTCAACCCTCACTCATCCCGAGTGACCTTGATTCACGAGACTATGCTGCCTAAATCCCACAACCTGTCTCATACCCTCCTGATAATCTTTCTACAATCCGGAGTTTATTTCTCTCACTCCTCCAATACTATCCTACATGCTGAAACATATCATAGAACATTCCAGCTATCTTCCTTTTTTCTCAGAAATTACTCTACAAAAGCTCGATTCTCGATCATACTACTGTCTGAAACCCTTAAATGCCGCATTTTGACTTTTGAACTCACTAGGACCACTATTGACAGTCACCCACTCTGACTGGCCCTGAATACAATCAACTCCAAGGCTCTTCTAACACATTAACACCCCTTTTAAGGAAACACGTGACCGAGTCACTATCCTGACAACTCACCTATGCCTTAAGCAAAATTTTGAATCTTCCAAAGCCTAATCCTGGCCCGACAGGGCCAACTTTTGCACACATTCATCAAATCCCACGCACAATCACCATTTTACTCCTTCCCCTTAGTTGTGATAACTTGCCAACATGCCGACAATCCGCAACCCTATGATAACACAATCCTGCGACCCAACTGCAGATGGTGGGACTCCCCCACTTAGCCCGAAGCTACTCCTTGCACCACTCTATACCTTGCTGAGATCCTTTCTCCTTTGATAACACGATCTTGCTCGACCAATCCGTCCAATTCTTCCAAAATTCTCTTGCTAGCACTCCCTAAATACTCAAATTCTCTAGAATCATTCACACATTCTGCCTCCTACTGGATAGCCACTAGAACCCCTCACAGAGACCTGCAAACTATGCCACCGCTAACCTATTCACAGGAGATAACCTACCTGTGGAAATCACTCACGGACACCTTCCAATGACGCCGAAATGCACACTCTCTACGACTTCAATACTCCATCCAACGCCCTGCTTCAGTTACTAACTTTACTAGTCCGTCTGCTCCTCATGGACATCCATTAAATATGCGACAATATCTTCAAATTCCAAACTATACTGCCGCTCCCCACTTTGCGACTGCTCGACTTCCGCTTCATACACCTGGCCTCCTAGAAATGGAACAACTGCCTAGCCTCACTTCAGGATCATTCTCTGTAGCTCTCAAACCAGCATATCACCACGACTTCAAGCTCTCCATAGATCATCTTTCTCTAGCTGCCTTCATTATCAACGCTTATCCAGTACTGAACCACCACATCTCACGGTCTCTGCCAACCGCATTCTTCAATACTTCTTCTCAATACTCTGACCCCACGCAACCGAAGAAACCATAGCACCGACAAACTTAACACATTCCATTCGATCAATGACGACGACTTCACGTCACAGGTGCATATCCCACCTCACTTGAAGACACCAAGTCTTACTACTTTATCAACCCCAACCGGACCATTAATAACCCAAATGCCTTTCCTCTGCCGGAACTAAAATACCGAAATCTCGAAATCACACTCTGAGAAGACCTCCCTTCAAACCATTCATCACCCCCAACATACGGGAAAATATTCTATCATCATATCAACATCACACGATAACCAATCGCAAGCATCATCACTACCTGAGCATAGCCTTAACGCTCTCAGAAACACAGCTACTGAGCTGAAACAACATATTATTCTTTTGCAGGGCCATAACAACAGCCCCAACCAATTATACATGGAAACATCTCGAATTACATCCGTAGCACCATTCAATTCCTCAATTTCCCAATTCATAGCAAGCGCTTCGCGACGCGTAAGATTGAGTAGAAAGAAACGTAGGCATAAGCCTTAAAGGAATCAAATCGTACGATGAGGAATCAAGAAGGGAAGTACTCCTAACATCCCTGTAGCCTCTCAAAGATAAGTATAGACGTCTCCATACCAATACGAAATACTCTACTAGACTTGCTCATGACTCGTGAGACCTACGGGAACCTAGAGCTCTGATACGATGTTGTCACGACCCAAAATTCATAAGGTCTTGATGGTGCCGGACATCATTGTCAGGCAAGACAATCATTAATTAATCGAAATAATTTCCGATTTAAACATTTATGAAAAAAATTTCCTTTCACTTCATTACATATTAACTAAATAAAAATCTGTTAAGTAAAATGATGATTTAAATATTACACATTAGCAAAATATATCCCAACACATACCAGAACCCGGTGTCACTAGTACATGAGCAACTTCTAAGAATTTATACAATCATCACAAGCATGTCCGAAATACAAATTGGACAAGGAAATTTAAAATGAAAATAAATACAATATGAGGGAGACTCTGTCAGCTGCGGATCGCCTCCGGATGATGCAGCTCGCCTAAGTCTCCGAATCCTCCACATTGCTATGAAAGTACCTATGCAATAAAATGCACAACAAGTGTAGCATGAGTACAAAACAACGTGTACTCAGTAAGTCGCCCGCCTAACATCAGAGAGGTAGTGACGAGAAGTGAAATTAGCCACTTGCTAAATGTCAATTTAGAATATTTAAGTGTGACATAAGTATGGTATCCTAGGCAATTTATTATAATTAGGAATAATTATTATCAACTCCGTTCACATTTAACACTTTATATCCTCGTAATATTAATAACAATTAATCAACATGGACGGTTTCGTCAAATAATAATTAATCAACGGGAAGGAATAACTTCATCCAAAATCTTTTAATAATTTTAAATCTCTGTCATTTCAATTGGCAACTTAAAATTTCAGGCCAGTAATCAGGCAAAAATCACAGCAAATACGCAGTAAATATCATGCGCAAGCAGTGCTGAGGGTCGAACGGCGCGGACCAACAATAATAAACTGTGCACTGGCGAAGAGTCGAACGACTCGAACCATAGATGCATCTATCTGCCTCGCTCGCGAATCGATCATGCGACGCGGTTATACATACAAATAATAAGGCTAGCCTGCTCGCGAATCATACATGCGACTCAAGTGCTCATATGTACACATATCCACGTAATAAATCCGTATTTTTAACAAGAAAGCAGTTTTTCTCAGGAAAGTGGTAAAATTCTTCTTAAAGGATTATGAAATATAGCTTTTCAATCTTTGTTTTGAAAATTATTTTCCAAATTTAATGATATTCCATAATATAACCCTACCAGGTATACAATTATCCACAGAGGAACCAATTCTCTTTCTAAATGATTAAGAAAATGAACTATATTCTTGTTTAGATATTCAATTATGATTTCGACTATATTAGCAGTTTAATATTACAAGCAGGATCACAGGTACAACACATAAGACATGCTAGTGGGTCCTAGACTACCCGGACATGGCATAATAGTAGCTATGCATGAACTCCTTTCACCTCGTGCATATGTAGCCCCCGAAGATAATAGCACATACTTAATTACTTCACCTAGGGGAACAATTCCCCCTCACAAAGTTAGAAAGGAGACTTACCTCGCTCCGAAATTCCATAACTAGCTTCCAAGCCCTTCCGACGACTCCAACGGACGCACATTGCCCCAAAACTATCCAAATAACGGCAAACCAACGAAAATATACTCTAATATTTGCAACAATTCAAAATTATATAATTTCCCAACTCCGCTTAGTGAAATGACCAAAATGCCCTCGGGCCCACGCGCCCGGAATCCGAAATTTCTCTAAAATATATTCTACCCATAGCCTTACTAACTCAAATGTACGATTTATTCTAAATTCCATGCTCAAATTCGTGGCTAAAAATCCAAATTTTCATTTTCTAGGCTTCTTTAAGAATTCCTCAATTTCCTACCAATTTCCACACCAAATCCATGCATATAATCTTGCATTTAACTTAAAAACGGGAGGAATTTACTTACCTCGACAATGCATGAAGGAATCCTTTCTTTGAAGCCTCCCAAGATCGCCTAAGCCAAAGATGAAATGAGGAAAATAAACCAAGAATCCTTGTTTTAAAATATTCTGCCCAGGCCGATTTTTGCACCTGCGATCCAGCCCTCGCACCTGCGTTTCCGCAGGTGCGACCAAACCTCCGCACCTGCGGATTTTCCTCAATTCAATCCAACCTCGCACCTGCGCCCCATAAATCGCATCTGCGACCTCGTAGGTGCGGAAATACCATCGCACATGCGCTCCCAGTCGGACCATCCATCCTTCGCACCTGCGGTGCCATAGCCGCACCTGCGGCCAAATCCTCGCAGGTGCGGTCACACTAGATGACAGCAACTCCAACCCTCTTCAAACTTCAAATCTTGATCCGTTAGCCACCCGGAATCCACCCGAGGCCCGCGGGATCCTATCCAATTATACCAACCTGTTCCAAAACATAATGCGGACTTGCTCGAGGCCTCAAATTACATCAAACAACGTCGAAAGCACGAATCACACCCAATCAAATCACGTTCGATTGAACCCAAATTTTGCACACAAGTCATATTCGATATTACGGACCTGCTCCAACTTCCGGAATCGCATTCCGACCTCGATATCAAAACTTCCACTTCCGGTCGGATTTCTCAAAAACCTTCGAATTTCTATCTTTAGCCAGATGACTTCAAAATGACCTACGAACATCCAAATTCACTTCCGATCGCGCTCCCAACTCCAAAATCACCATACGAAGCTATTCCCAGACTCAGAATCCCAAACGGACATCAACATCACTGAAATGCGCTTCAAGCCAAACTCAGGAAATTCCTTCAAAAATGTTAACTTCCACATTATACGCCGAAATGCTCCCAGTTTATCCAAAACCCGATCCAGACATACGCCCAAGTCCGAAATCATCATACGAACCTGCTGGAACCTTCAAATCCTGATTTGGAGGTCGTTTACTCAAAATTCCAATCTTAGTCCATTTCTCCAACTCAAGGCTTCTGAAATGAGATTTTTCTTTCCAAACCAAATCTAAACTTCCCGAAATTCAACTCCGACCACGCCCACGGGTCATAACACCTGAAACGAAGCTGTTCACGGCCTCAAACCGATGAACGACGCGCTAGAGCTCAAAACGATTGGTCGGTTCGTTACACAAAGTAACAATATAAAACAAGATAAGCAGAATAACAGAGAAAAAGATAACTTTCTTATTTCATCGAGTGTTCAAGTCTATCCCATATCATGTTTCATACCTCTATTTATACTATTACATAAAAGGTTACAAAATGATTGTCTTAAACATGTCATTAACAATTGAGATCATGGGGGAGAGAGAGAGGTTATGGAGGTGTGGGAGTTACAATCATAATAGTGATAAGTAGTGGGAGGTTATTTACCTCATGAGTGAAAGTAGTAAGAGTAGCGAACATCAACAATTACTATAGATTTTACAACAATTGGTATATTTTCCCTTTAATTCTTTCTAAATGGAGTTGCTTTGGTTATATCATTCTCATAAGTTTATCATTCTCTAATTATCGTTTTATACGATACTCTCCTGCAGTTTTAAAATTAAAGTTTCACAATTCCGTGGACTACAAAGAAAAGATAGAATCTCGTCCGGCAACAACAACTGATTCAATAACAAATGGTTTTGGGAAGAACCTTTCATTCGATGCTTCTGATTCAACTCCCAAACAACCAAAGAAGTATGCACGAATATAGAGTAAGCCCCAGCGACAAGCATTATCCAAAAATAATTATCAGGAATTGGAAGATAGTTGGCGTGACACGCCTAAATCCCCCACCATTAATCCACAAGGCCTAATTGGCTTTCAGAAGTTTTTCCACCCAAAAAGGTTTTGTAGAAATTGAAACTGCTTGCCTAAATAATGTTGCGGAATTCGAAGAAGTAGGATAAGGTACCATGAGTGTAAATAATTCTTTAACATTATTTCATTCAAGGTATTTATTTCAATACTCATATATTTTGTCATGAGTAAATGCTGCATTGATAGGGGTTATGGTTTTGAATATTTGAAAAATAACTTAAAATCATGTCAAATTGAGTGTGATTCACGAGTAGCAATAATGTGACATTTTTTTTTATTGACCCTCATTTAAATTGATTGAATGCTGAGCACTAAGAGATTTTCGTAAGTTTCCCCTGTATAGAGTATATATTTACTCCCCTTTCTACAACGATTTAGATTTTTTATCAGGTTTTCATTATATTACAATGTCTAATCATTATGTAGTGTATTTAATAATAATTAATCTTAGGGTACACGCGATGCGCATGAATCATATCTCAATGAGTATAAATTTATTTAAAAATAATATTAAATTATACAATAAAAGTGTAAGTTCCTAAAGATGGTCATGAATATTGATTGTGTGAAACTAACTTAATAAGTGAAGAAAATTATCTCAAAAGTCCCCAATCATCAAAAACTCAACTTAACATTTTTTTTCAAGTTTATTTCATAATTTCAGTTTCACGAGAAGTCCGAAAAATATAAATAATCCTGAAGGATACAACTTACAACATATAAGACGGCAGCTAATAATCTAATAACTTAAAATAAGTACAAAATCAATGTAAAATAATAAACAAAAAAAAAGGCATTAAAAAAAATAAAGCAAGCTAGAAAGAGAATCTAAAATTGAAAGCTAGCTAGTGAACCCACTCATATTCAGTTAAATATTTCATGGATTAAAAATTAAAAGATTTCATATATTGTCTTGTTATTTTTGTGCATATTATTGATTTGTGCTCAATATTCCGCATGTTATAATCATGCATTTAAATCTTTTGAAAGTTAAAAATATAATATTGAATAATTTTATTGGTGCAGTGGTCTTGTATATTTTTAAAAAGTGAACTATCCATGTTATTGTTCAAGAACTCGTACCTCTTCTATCTTAAATCCTTTTATTTTTTCCTTCATCTATTTTTCTTTTATCATTTATATATAATTTAAGTGTAATACTATATAAAGTGAAATTTAATAAAGCTATAAATATTATAACTTTCTACATGGTTCAAATAAGAATACAAATTAATAAGTAAAATTTTATTTAAATTTAAGCTTCTAAATATTAAAATATAATTAAATGAATATTAAATGAAGTGTTTGTAACGACCCGGTCCGTCGTTACGTAGAACCTGCATTACAATTGCTGTTATTGACTTGTCATAGGTTGGTTATTCTGTTATTGATGTGTTAGAGTCGATAGGCTTGAAATCGAATGGTTGTAGTGAGAGTTCAGTCCTGTAGCCTTTAAAGATAGCCTAATAATGGGAAAAGTCAACTGAGAGTTGACTTATTGGGAAACGACCTCGGAATGCAGATTTTATGGCTCGGATAGCTTCATTAGGTGAATTGGGACTTAGGAGTGTGTTCGGAATATTTTTGTGATGCCCGGTGTAGAATTAGGCTTGAATTGGCGAAAGTTAATTTTTGGTGATTTCCGGTTGGCAGTAGAAAATAGGCTATCGGAGTCGGGATGGAATTCCGACAGTTGGAACAAGTTTGTGATGTCATTTTGGATATGTCTGCAAAATTTCAGGTCAATCGGAGTTGTTTTGAGTAGTTTCGGCATCGTTGGTGGAATTTAGAAAATTCAAAGTTCATAGGCTTGAATTCGATGTGTTTTTGGGGTTTTGATGTTGTGTTCGATGTTTCGAAGGCTCGACTAAGTTTGAATGATCATATATGATGCGTTGGTATGTTTGGTTGGGGTCCCAAGGGGCTCGGGATGGTGTCAGATGGTTAACATGGAGTTTGGAATGGTTTTGTTATTGCTGGTACTGGTGTTTTCGCACCTGCGGATGGGGAGCCGCAGGTGTGGTTCCGCAGGAGCGGACGTGACACCGCAGGTGCGGAAGTTTGGCTGGGTAAGAGGATTCCACAGGTGCGAGTTAATGGCCGCACCTGCGAGGCCGCATGTGCGGGAGATCGATCGCAGGTGCGGGATTTGAGGTCCTTGGGGTTTTCCGCAGGTGCGCACCTAGGATCCGCAGGTGCGAGTAAGTGGTCGCAGGTGCGAAACCACTGGACAAAAAGTATAAAAGCGTGCCTTTGCGAATTTTAGCCATCTTTTTCAATATTTCATCCGGGTTTGAAGCTTTTGGAAGGGTTTTGAAGAGGGGATTCAATAGTTATTCATCGAGGTAAGGTTTTTGGATTCTAAACTCATTTATATGTGATTAAAGGTCGGATTTATGGTGGAAAATTGGGGAAAATCAGTGCAAATTGGGTAATTAGGGCTTGGGATTAAGAGTCTTTAAAATGGGGATTTGAGGGGTCATTTGGACTTCAAATTTAGTGTTCTTTATATGTACGGACTCGTGAGATGATGAATAACAGTTTTGTATAAAAAATTTTGAGTTTTGGGACGTGGGCCCGGAGGGTCGGGTTTGACCAATTTCGGGATTTTTGAGTATTTTTGATACATCTCGATTGGGATTAGTTCCTTAGCATATTATAATGATATACATCTGATTGTTGGTAGATTTGGAGCACTCGGAGGCCGAATTTAGAGGCAAGGGCACTGCGGAGTAGTGTATTAGCCGATTTTGAGGTAAGCAACGCTTCCAAACTTGGAACTGAGGGTTCGAAATCCCAAACTATTTGATATTTGATGTTAATTAAGGTGACGCACTTGCCAAGTGACGGGCATGCGGGCGTACACCGAATATTTGTAGCCTGGCTCATCCCATGACACTGTCTAATGGTTACCTCAGGTTGATATTTGTACTGTGAAGGTGGCATTTACCTTGAACATAATAGAAATCATGCTAAGTATAAATGTTAAGGCTTCATGCCGATATGTTCAGACCGGAACGGTTGATTATTGATGTCTCTATTTATAATTATTGTTTTCATGTACTCAGTCCTGTTATAGTATATGTTTCATGCCTCAGTCTCGTAAGTTGCTAGTTTATTCTATATTATCATTGGTTTGGGCTGATTTTCATATGTTAGAGCATTGTGAGTGAGACTGGAAGGTACTGACTGAGTGAGGCTTGAAGCCTGGTTTTGAGACAGTTATGCTGTTGGACTGCACACTGCAGCGACCCTGGAATCATGCCTTTGTTGGCTTGATATAGCGCTTGGGCTGAAAGGAGCCCCTCCGGAGTCTTTTCACCCCCAGTGAGCGCACAAATATTGAGGGATGGATCTTCCCTGGACATGGATCTTGTCCGAGTATTATATTCTGGATATGGATCTTCTCCGTGGGTCTTATGTTCCGGAGATGGATCTTCTTCGTGGGTACTATGTTCCGGATATGGATCTTTTCCGTGGGGCTGGATCGGCCTTTTTCCTCAGTACTAGGTGACTGTGTCAGTTGTGTTTATGTAATATCCGGGATGGATTTTCCCTGGGCCGGAAGGCCGTATTCTAGTGCTGAGTAGACCACCTTATGAGAGTTGGATTACTGAGTACACATCATTCTTGATTCTATATGAACTCATGCTAGTATGTAGGGCTACAGTCACAAAATGATGCATCTTTTTATTTTCTAATATCTATTACTGTCATGTCCAAGTTATATACTGTTGTTCGAATTATCAGAGGTTTAGTCCGTCACTACCTCTCAGCCCGTAGTTTGGTTTCGTTACTACTGAGTTGGTATACTCACGTTACTCCCTTCACCTTGTATGCAGATCCAGGTACAACGGGATTCAGCTCTGGTCAGTGAGTAGCAACAGTTTTCATTAGAGTTGACGAGGTAGCAGCTGGTGACCGTAATCCCGTCTCCTCTTCCTTTTCTACCGTCGTATTTATTTTCAGACTATGTTGGTCATTTCTTTTTGGTTGTATTAAGTATTAGCAGCTCATGACTGTGTGACACTGGATCTAGGGTTTGTAGGATTTGGGTTTTGAATTTCATAAACTGGTTTCCAAATTTTGATTTATTATTATATTTATCCACGGACTTGTTAAGAAGGATATTTTTATTGGAAATTGTATTTAGTTAGACAAAATGGGTGGCTTTCCTAGTTCCACGACAGGCGCCATCACGACTCTGAAAATGGATCGTGACAGTGTTTCTTATAATATTAAACATAAAATTTGAAGGACTTTAGAATATAACTTTTTTATGATGAAGATCAAGTTTGAAATGAAAATAAAAAGGTTAGTTTTAAATTTTAGTATTTCACTCTAGGTAAATATTATTTAATTAATTGAATTCTATTGGTCGGTACTCAAATTTTCTTATTTAATTAATATGTTGTAACGACTAAAGGCTAAAGATTAGGAGTTCTTACTTAGTTTAATAAGAAAGTTTTTGTTAACCAAAATTTTAGGCGATTTAAATATCCTAAATATTAGGGAAGTAACTTAATTATAATTGTGTCTAATATAAAATCTATGAGGATAATAAAGACAAACAACATTTCGCTAAGGATCTTCATACTTTTAATATAGTACAGATAAAAATAATGATGATGATGATAAATATTTGATATGCAGTAAATGGTAACTAAAAAAAATTCAATTTGTCATGTCATTTCAAGTGACCAAGAGGACACATGAATGTTTCAGGTAAAAATTGCACGGGGTGTCCTATTTGATCGCCCCCATTTAATCTATACCCACTTTTTAAAAAAGTTTTAACTTGTACTCACTGTTTAAACAACTTTAGGCTTCTTTCTCCTCCTCCTCCTTCTCCTCCTTCATTTTTTGGATGCTGAAGAATGAGATATTATTATACGTTCTGGCCTGATGATTATTATATATCTGCTTGTCCCATTATGTTCAGTTTGGTCTTATTCAAAATAATTTAACCTCTTAAATTTTTTAGCTTTACAGACACATTGATTTTTGGTTCTAATTTATCTGTAGTAACTTGTTTTCATGTCGAAAATATTTTTCATTCTTTTTTAATAGCAAATAAAAACAAAAACTTCAGCTCCTAGAATGCTGAAGTTCAGTAAATACAAAACAAACTTTAGCCCTGAAGTTCATCACAAACAGAACAAAGCTTCAGCAAAAACATGCTGAAGTTCAGCAAATACAGAACAAAGCTTCAGCTAAAACATGCTGAAGTTCAGCAAATACAGAACAAAGCTTCAGCTAAAACATGCTGAAGTTCAGCAAATACAGAATAAAACTTCAGCCACAAGAATGCTGAAGTTCAACAATTACAAACAATAGCTTCAGCTAAAATATGCTGAAGTTCAGCAAATACAAAACAAAGGTTCAGCTACTAGAATGCTGAAGTTCAGCAATTACAAACAAAAACTTCATCCAACACACACTGTTGTTTTATTAAACTAAAGTTTTCCATCTACACTATGAACTGAAGTTTGTGTGATTGTCTTTCCAAATAGGCCAAAATTCATGCAAAAATATCTGAAGTTTTGCTACACTTCAAGCAAAAAATTTTGCTACTTCAGGCCCGTATGCCTGAAGTTACGCAAAAAATGGGTACGCTTATAATTTTTTTTGCAAAGCAGGTATAAATTAAAACGTGACCTAAAAAATGAATATAGATTCAAATGCCCCATGTTTCAGCATGTTGCTCCAGGCAACAAACATTCATGAATCATTTCACGAGTATGCGTCGGGATAATCCAAAAGTCTCGATAGTTACTTCTGACTAATTTTACCTATAGAAAATAAAAAGAATCGATCACTTACCTTCTTTTCGTTAATGCTCATGCATTCTTTCTCTCTATTTTAGAGCTTTTAATAAAGTCATATTGTTCATGCCACGTGTTTCATAATAAGTAGTATTTTTAGCTTGGGTATACTTCTTAAAAAAATTAGTTACTCCTAGAAAGTAAATAACTGCATTATTGTTCAAGAAATAATTCACTCCTTCAATAAACTAAGGGTAGAACAGGTCATATGATGCTGAAAATCGATTTTGAAAAAGATTTTGACCGTCTAGAATAGCCCTTCATTAGATATTCCTTAGCTAGTTTAAATTTTCTCCCTAAACCAATATCCCTTATAATGTCTTGCGTCAGAACTTCATCGATATCCATACTAGTGAATGGAAAACCTTCAAATTCATTCAACCCAACTCTTGGAATTAGGCAAGGTGATCCCTATCACCATGCTTATTTATCATCTACATGAAATCCCTGACTCGTTTAATTAACCAAGATATCAACAATAAACTTTGGGGCCTAATAAAAATTGATAGAGTATCAACAGAGATATCTCATCTTCTATTTCCATATGATATGTTCCTCTTTGCGCGATTCAATAATAAAAATACTTCTGCCATTATTAATATTTTCAATAAGCTCTCCTCCGTCTCGGCTCAAAAAATTAACTTTGTAAAATACAAAGTCTATTTCTCTAGAAATGTGCCTCTAAGCACCCAACAAATTATAGCAAACTCGCTCAATATTACCCCGTCGTCTACATTTGGGAACTACCTAGGACTATCCATCACTAATCATCAACCATAAAGTGCAGTCTATCAATACATTATTGATCGTATGAATAACCGACTACAAGGTTGAAAAGCAAAAATACTATCCCTTGCAGGGCATACTACACTAATCACAATTGTTCTAGCAACAACCCTAGTTATGAAATGCAAGTAAACATGATTCCAAAAAACTGTATTGAAAAATTCGATGGTATTCAACGCAACTTCCTTTGGGGATCCACTGAAAACAAAAAAAGAATCAATCTAACAAACTGGGATAGTGCTACACTGCCTAAGAGTAACTGCTACACTGCCTAAAAGTTTGGGTGGATTATGTATTACCAATACTAATGTTAAAAATCAGCCTTTCTCTCTAGCCTAACTTGGCATTTTATTAAAAATCCACATCACCTATGGGTCAGAGTATTACAGGGGAAATACCGAACACTACAACCCCGTAACGAATTTAATTAGAAATCCTCTGACTCCTACATCTGAATAAGCATTACCAACAATATTCCCTTCTTCAACAAAGGAATAGCTTGGAATATTGGAAATGGTTCCTATATCAGACTTTGGGAAGATAATTGGGTTACCTCTAATGACTCTCTAAGGTCACTTATACAGGGTCCCCTCACATAATCAGACGCAACAAAAACAGTCAAGAATATTATCCTTTCAAATAATGAATGGGACCTTTCCCAGCTATCCATGGAAATCCCCACTAATATTATTCACCTTATTAATAATACTTACATTAAAGAATCTGAACCCAAAAAAGACTCATTCTTCTAGAAAAATACCGCCTCCAGTTTATTCTCTACCAAAACTGCTTACCACTTGTACTTACACGATTCTAAAATATTCCACCTTATATCCTCCCAATCCATCTGTGATGACCTGATATGTCATCTCATATTTTAGAACTATATTCTGTGTTTCGAATCTTAAATATCTCATTTTAGCCTTTCTCGACTTGCGTGCGCAGTCCGGATATGACTTGTGTGTATGTTTGGTTTGGAGCCCTGAGGGCTCGAGTGAGTTTCAGATAGGCTACGGGATGTTTGGACTTAGAAAATCTGGTATGAGAGTGTTGTATCTAATGTCTGATGCATTCTGCTTTGTGATCGCGTAATCACACTCGCGATCACGAAGGGGGGTGTGGGCTGGGGAGGATTTTACTTCTTCGTGAACACGAAGGCTGGGTCACGAACGCGGAATGATGGGGGCTATAGCCTTCGCGAATGCGATGCTTTAGGGACCTGGGGGAAGGGGTCAGTCATTCTTCATCGCGAACGCGAGCAAGGGCTTGCGACCGCGAAGGCTAGGGGGCGTAGCCTTTGCGAATGCGATGGGAATTCCGTGATCACGTAAGTCTTTAGGAAGCTGTTCTTCGCGAACGTGATAGTGTCCTCGCGAACGCGATGAACACTGTCGCCCAGCTATTAAACAGTCCCATTACGGGACTTAAGCCATTCTTTCAAATTTTCAAAAGCTAAACGGCCTTGAGGCGATTCTGCCAAGCTAATTTCTTCCCAAAGTGTTGGTAATTGATTCTAAACCATTCTCTTTCAATTACCCATTACATTTCATGAATTTTTAACCTAAAATCTAGGATTTTCATGGTAGAAATTGGGGGTTTGGGTAGAATTAGGAATTTTTGGGAAATTGGGATTTAGACCTCAATTTGGGGTCGGATTTAAAAATTAATTGCGTATTCGGGCTCGGGGGTGAATGGGTAAATGAGTTTTGGTCCGAACCTCGAGTTTTGACCAAGCAGGTCCGGGTTTGTATTTTGCACTTTTTGGGAAAAGTTTGAGAAACCTAAATTTATGCATTGTAATTGACTTCTTTAGCAATATTTGATGTTATTAAGTTAATTACGGCTAGATACGAGATGTTTGGAGGTCGAATCTAGAGGAAAAGCGATAATTGAGCAGTGAGTGGCCTGTGGAGCGAAGTAAGTGTTGTGTCTAACTTTAACTTGAGGGATTAGGAATCCTTGCCTTAATTGTTACATAAAATCATGTGAGTGGCATATATGTGAGGTGACGAGTACTTATGCTCCACAATCTATTTGTCTTGCCTGTTTCTTTTCCGTTCTTACTATATCATTTCTTTCCTGCTTCAATTGTTACATGCCTACTTGTATTTCCATGCCTAATTGCTACTTGTTAGGTATTATTTCTCCTTGTTGAACATTGTTAATACGTAGTTTCCTTATCCCCTATCACTTGCTTAAGCTGTTCTTATTTATGATTTGGTGATATTCTGGCTTCTCGCTGAGTAGTATTACTTGTGTAGAGTTTTATTGAATATAAGATTTCCATTTGCCTAGCTCTGAAGTTTAAGTACTGAGAAGGGTCTTGTGTTAATTTGTGGAATTTCTATATTTGTTGTGTAATTGATATGAATATGGTGGGTTCGGTTGCACGCCCCAACAGGTGAAATAAGGGTGACATATTGAGGAGTGATAAGGGTGAATTGATATTATATGGTGGGTTCGAGTTACGCGCCAAAACAAGTGTAATAAGGATAGAATGTGGTGATATAAGGGTGAACCGTGATTGTGATTATTATGATATGGTGTTATCGGGTTGCACGCCGCAACACTTTTATATGTACTTTGTTGTTTATGATATAAAGAGGAAATAAGGGAGGATTGTGATATATACGGTGGGATCGGGTTGCACACTGCAACAGTTTATGTGTTTATGTTCTCTGTTTGACTGTGTAAGTTGTACGGTAGCTTTGAATATTGGTTATAGCTGAGCACTGAAGAAACACGTTGGATGTTGTATTATTCCTTACAAGTTATTGTTTTTACGTTATTCTGCCTTCTTTTCTATCATTATTATTCATTAGAAGCAGATTTTATTGTGAGTATCCCGTCATTATTATTCATTCGGCACTTACCCATACATGGGGTCGGTTGTACTGATACTGCACTCTGTACTTCCTGTGTATATTTTGAAGCAGGTAGTGGCTGATCGAGAGGTTGGCTACATATTTCATAGCTAGGAGACCCAAGGTAGTCCTGCTGGTGTCCGCAGGACCTGACGTCCCCTTCTATACTCATATACTTACTGTTTTTACTTTACTTCACAAACATTTGTATTTCTTTCGGACAAATGATTGTAGAAAATCTTAGTATGTTCGTGAATTGTGACTTCGGATTCTGGGTAGAAGTAGCATGTAATTAAAGTTGATATCTATATAGCTTCAGGTTTATTTCGCTTTATTTTGCTTGTTTACTGATAATCACTAAAAAAAGTAAAGAATTGGCTAAATAAACTCTAACGTTGGCTTGCCTGGCAAGTGTGATGTTAGATGCAATCACGGTCCCGACAGTGGGAATTTCGGGTCGTGACAAGTTGGTATCAGAGCACTAGGTTGCCTATGTATCACAATTCACAAACAAGCTTAGGAGAGTCTGGGGAATCGGTACGGAGACGTCTGTAATTATCTCCTAGAGGCTATAAAGTTAAGGCCAAATTTCACTTTTATTCAACTCTATCATGCGAGTTTATTTTCTCAATACTGATTGAACTCTCCTACTCTTATCCTCTCGCAGATGGCGAGAACGCGTATCGCTTCTTCAGCTAAGCAGTATCTAGAGCCTCCAGCAGCAACTCCTACGAGGGGCAGAGGTCGAGGCCGAGGTCGTGCCCGAGGTAGAGGCAGGGGCAGGGCTCATCCCAGGGCCCGAGCAGTAGCCCTAGCCGTGGAGCCTCAGGTAGAGTTTGATGAGGAGGTTCCAGCTCAGACTATTCATGCCGGGCCAGCTCAGATCCTGGAGGGGTTTATTGCCACCCCAGTGCTTCAGGATGCTTTGGTCCGATTAGTGGGCCTTATGGAGAGTGTGGCCCAGACTGGTGCATTCCCGATGGAACCAGCCATATCTTAGTCTGGAGGAGGAGCCCAGACTCCTGTTACTCACACTCCGGAGCAGATGGCTCCCCAATATCAGATACCAGCAGCTCATCCAGTCGGGGTAGTTCAGCCGGTTGCTGTGGCACAGACTGGTGATGGGTCAACTATGTCTTCTGAGGTTTTGTGAAGATTGTATAGGTTTACCAAGATCTTTCCGGTCCATTTTAGTGGTGCTACTTCAGAGGATCCCCAGGAGTATCTTGACAAGTGTCACGAGATTCTTCGGAACATGGGTAAATTGGAGACCAATGGGGTCGACTTTGCTGCTTTTCAGATGACTGGTTCCGCCAAGAAATGGTGGAGGGATTATTTGTTGACCAGACCAGCTGGATCGCCTGCTCCTACTGAGGACCAATTCACTCATCTCTTCCTAGAGAAGTTTCTGCCTATCACCTTGAGAGAGGAGCGCCGCCATCAGTTTGAGCGTCTCCAACAAGGCAACATGACTATTACTCAGTATGAGACCCATTTTGTGGACTTGGACCGCCATGCTATTCTTATGCTTCCTATTGAGAGAGAGAGAGAGGGCGAGGAGGTTTATTGAGGGACATGCTCAGCCTATTAGATTGCAGATGGCTAAGGAGACTGGGAGCGAGATTTCTTTTCAGGCCGCTGCCAATGTTGCCAGGCAAGTCGAGATGGTTCTTGGACAGGGAGTTCAAGGGTCAGACAAGAGAACTTGTCATTCCGGTGGGTTCAGTGGTGCCTCGTCTGGAGGCAGGGATATTTTTGGTAGAGGCCATCCTCCCAGGCCGTTCCATTCAGCGCTTTAGGCATCCCACAGTGCTTCAGGGAGTCGTGGTCCTTATGTGCCTCCTTCTGGGCAGCCATCCTATAGTGCACCACCAGCTCTATCAGTGCACCTCCTATTCAGAGTTATTACCGTGGTCAGCCGGCCTGTTCGGGTCAGTCCCAGTTTCCTCAACCACAGTATCAGAATGGATGTTTCGAGTGTGGTGGTTATGGGTATATCAGGAGGACCTGTCCGAGATTATTGGGTGTTCCGCCACAACATCACAGTTCTCGTGCCATGGTTCCATCACCAGTTGCTGTACCGCCTGCTCAGCCAACCAGAGGTAAGGGTCAGGCAGCCATAAGTAGGGGCCAGACTGTTAAAGGTGGAGGTTAGGCCGTTAGAGGTGGAGGTCTGCCAGCTAGAGGTCGTCCCAGGGATATGGTTTAGAGTGGTGGGGCCCAGCCCCGATGTTATGCTTTCCCGGCCAGACCTGAGGCTGAGTTATTCGATGCTGTTATTACAGGTACTGTTTCAGTTTGCAGTAGAGATGCTTCAGTTCTATTTGATCCAGGGTTTACTTACTCCTATGTGTCAAATTATTTTGCTTCATATTTGGTTGTGCCTCGTGATTCTTTGAGTGCCCCTGTATATGTGTCCACACCTGTGGGGGATGCTATTATTGTAGATCATGTATTTTGTTCGTGTGTAGTCACTATTAGGAGTCTTGAGACCAGTGTAGATCTTCTACTCCTCGATATGCTTGATTTCGATGTTATATTGGGTATGGATTGGCTGTCACCTTATCACGCTATATTGGACTATCATGCCAAGACAGTGACCTTAGCCTTGTCGGGGTTGCCTCGATTATAATGGAAAGGGTTCCTGGACACTCTACCAGCAGGGTTATTTCTTATATGAAGGCTCGACGTATGGCCGAGAAGGGGTGTTTGACTTATTTGGCTTATGTTTGTGATATTAGTGCGGAGGTTCCTCTTATGGATTCTGTGCCTGTTGTTCGTAAGTATCCAGATTTAATTCCGGCAGACCTGCCGGGGATGCCACCCGACAGGGATATTGATTTCTGTATTGATTTGGCTCCGGGCACTCAGCCCATTTCCATTCCACCATACCGGATGGCCCCGCCAGAGTTGAAAAATTGAAAGAGCAGTTGCAAGATTTGCTTGATAAGGGCTTCATTAGACCTAGTGTCTCGCCCTGGGGTGCACCAGTGTTGTTTGTGAAGAAGAAAGATGGGTCTATGAGTATGTGTATAAATTATCGACAGTTGAACAAAGTCACCATCAAGAACAAGTATCCATTGCCGAGGATTGATTATTTATTTGATCAGCTTCAGGGTGCCAAGGTGTTTATGAAGATTGATTTGAGATCTGGCTACCATCAGTTGAGGATTAGGGCATCTGATATCCGTAAGACAGCTTTTCGGACACGGTATGGGCACTATATGTTTCTGGTGATGTCCTTTGGGTTGACCAACTCCCCAGTAGCATTTTTGGATTTGATGAACCGAGTGTTCAAGACTTATTTTGACTCCTTTGTGATTGTGTTTATTGATGAAATCTTGATATACTCCCGCAGTCGGGAGGAGCATGAACATCACCTTAGGGTTGTGCTTCAGACTTTGAGGGACAACTAGTTGTATGCTAAATTTTCAAAGTGCGAGTTTTGATTGGATTCAGTCATTTTCTTGGGCCACGTTATAGAAGGCATTCAGGTAGATCCTAAGAAGATTGAGGCAGTCCAGAACTGGCCTAAACCCACTTCAGCCACGAAGATCAGGAGCTTCTTGGGTTTGGCGGGTTATTACCGTCGATTTATGGAGGGGCTTTCATCTATAGCAACCCCGTTGACCAGGTTGACCTAGAAGGGTGCCCTGTTCAGATGCTTAGATGAGTGTGAGGCAAGCTTTCAGAAGCTCAAGACATCATTGACTACAACACTGGTGTTGGTGTTACCATCAGGTTTGGGATCTTACACGGTATATAGTGATGCTTCCCATGTTGGGCTCAGAGCAGTATTGATGCAGGAGGGTAGGGTGATTGCATATGCGTCTGGGCAGTTGAAGGTTCATGAGAAGAATTACCATGTCCATCATTTAGAGTTGGCAGTCATTGTTCACGCGCTAAAGATTTGGGGGCACTACCTTTATGGTGTGTTGTGTGAGGTTTTCACAGATCATCGCAGCCTTCAGTATTTTTTCAAGAAAAAGGATCTTAATTTGAGGCAGAGGAGGTGGTTGGAGCTATTGAAATACTATGATATCACCATCTTGTACCATCCCGGGAAAGTCAATGTGGTGGCCAATGCATTGAGTAGGAAGGCAGCGAGTATGGGCAACCTTGCGTTTATTCCAGTTGGTGAGAGGCCGCTAGCATCAGATGTTCAGGCTTTGGACAATCAGTTGGTGAGGTTGGATATTTCATAGACCAGCCGTGTTCTAGCTTGCATAGTCGCTCTGTCTTCCTTGTTTGAGCGTATCAGAGATCGGCAGTATGATGACTCTCATTTGTTGGTCCTTAGGGACATAGTACGACACGGTGGTGCCAAGCAGGTTACTGTTGGAGATGACGGAGTTTTGAGGATGCAGGGTCGCATGTGTGTGCCTAATGTTGATAGGCTTTGTGAGTTGACTCTTGATGAGGCTCACAGCTCTAGGTATTCTATTCACCCGGGCCGCCAAGATGTACCAGAACTTGCGGCAACATTATTGGTGGAGTAGGATGAAGAAGGATATAGTTGGTTATGTAGCTCGGTTCCTGAATTGTCAGCAAGTAAAGTATGAGCATCAGAGACCCGTGGTTTGCTTCAGCAGATAGAGATTCCTGAGTGGAAGTGGGAGCGTATCACTATGGACTTTGTTGTTGGACTCCCACAGACTCAGAGGAAGTTCGATGCCATTTGAGTCATTGTGGATAGGTTGACTAAGTCAACACACTTCATTCTTGTGACAGTTACCTATTCTTCGGAGCGGTTGGCAGATATTTACATTTGTGAGATCGTTCGTCTTTACTATGTGCCCGTGTCTATCATTTCTGATCGAGGTACGGAGTTCACCTCGCACTTCTGGAGGGCAGTACATCGTGAGTTGGGTACGCGGGGTTAGTTGAGCACAACATTCCATCCTCAATATAAATAAAATTTATTTTTACAAAATTCAAAATTGCGTATGGAAAAAAAGGGGAAAAAAAGAGAAGAGAACAAGTGGGAAACACATTTTTCAATTAATATAACCCTGACAAACATGATTGTTATTGGTTTAAAAAGGAAAAAAAATAAAGAATTTACTATTTAATATCCCTATTAAAGTTACGTTAAAATTATCGTAGGTTCAAACAGAAAAAAGAAAAAGAGATACTAAGCAGGAAACTATTATTTAATATCATTCATCAACTTAATTCATTTTTTTGGTGAAGTTCTTAAATTAGAATTTTAAATCTAAAATTATAAATATCTTAAATTTTATGTGTGAATATTAAAACTGGGAAGGAAGACTGATAATTTTTGAATATGGAGTGATGAATAATAAAAGTAAAATAAGTTTATAATTGAATATATTAACAGATGATTGCAAAAAATTTATGTGGTAATTTATTTTTATTGAGTTAGGTACACAAGATCAACATTTATCATTTTCAGGAATATATACTTTTATTTTATAAATTAAATATAGTATTTATATCCTTCGTAAATGCATTTTAAGTTGGACAAAATTATAAATATATATATATATTCCATTGAGATAGTATACACGCGTGACACGCGTATCATAAGACTAGTTATTATTAAAGTATGAATACATTGTCGGTTTATAAAAATAACCTTATAATATTGAGCATAATAACTCATAATAAAAGGACATATCCGAAATTCTAGATATTAGTCTTATAATCCTATTAGTTTTAAGACATAATACTACACGTTAGGAATCCTACATGATTAATTTAGGAATCCTATTATTATAATTACTTTTTGGCTGTCTAATTCATATAAAATCGAACAAGTAAATTTGAGAATGTATTATATTGTCCAAATTCATTTAGAAAAAGGAGAGACTATATGTCACGATCCAATTTCGGAGTCGTGATGGCGCCTGTCGTGGAACCAGGCAAGCCTCCCTTTTTAACTAAGCTAAATTCAAATTCCACTAAAGATACGATTTTTAAGCGAATTTATCGTTAAAACTAAGAATCTGAAGTTAAAACAATATTTGAAGAACTAAATTTAAAACCTCCAACCCCGGATCCGGTGTCACTCAGTCATGAGCTACTATAACATAAAGCAAAGAAAAGGAGAAATGGACAACATTGTCTCAAAATAAAGAACAACAAGTAGAATGAGAAAGAGAAGACGAGGTCGCGATCGCCAGCTGCTACCTCGAAAACTCCAATAGAAACTCTGACCGCTGCTCAAAATCCTCTACCGGGTCCCGGTGTACTTGGATCTGCACACAAGGTGCAGGGGGTAACGTGAGTACACCAACTCAGAAGTANATATATATATATATATATATATATATCATTTTCAGGAATATAATATAATATTTATATCCTTCGTAAATGCATTTTAAGTTGGATAAAATTGTAAATATATATATATATTCCATTGAGATAGTATACACGCGTGACACGCGTATCATAAGACTAGTTATTATTAAAGTATGAATACATTGTCGGTTTATAAAAATAACCTTATAATATTGAGCATAATAACTCATAATAAAAGGACATATCCGAAATTCTAGATATTAGTCTTATAATCCTATTAGTTTTAAGACATAATACTACACGTTAGGAATCCTACATGATTAATTTAGGAATCCTATTATTATAATTACTTTTTGGCTGTCTAATTCATATAAAATCGAACAAGTAAATTTGAGAATGTATTATATTGTCCAAATTCATTTAGAAAAAGGAGAGACTATATGTCACGATCCAATTTCGGAGTCGTGATGGCGCCTGTCGTGGAACCAGGCAAGCCTCCCTTTTTAACTAAGCTAAATTCAAATTCCACTAAAGATACGATTTTTAAGCGAATTTATCGTTAAAACTAAGAATCTGAAGTTAAAACAATATTTGAAGAACTAAATTTAAAACCTCCAACCCCGGATCCGGTGTCACTCAGTCATGAGCTACTATAACATAAAGCAAAGAAAAGGAGAAATGGACAACATTGTCTCAAAATAAAGAACAACAAGTAGAATGAGAAAGAGAAGACGAGGTCGCGATCGCCAGCTGCTACCTCGAAAACTCCAATAGAAACTCTGACCGCTGCTCAAAATCCTCTACCGGGTCCCGGTGTACTTGGATCTGCACACAAGGTGCAGGGGGTAACGTGAGTACACCAACTCAGAAGTAACGAACCCAAACTATGGGCTGAGAAGTAGTGACGGACAAAACCTCAAAAATTTACAATAAATAATAAGCAGAATTTAGACATGCTAACAGTTTATCACCATGAGTAATTATGCCAAGTATGCCAGTATACTCTACATGCCATCATAAAATATATGTATGAAACCAGTGTGGATATGCACATAGTGCTCACAGCTCTCCCACAGAAGTCCACTCAGTACTATATATGGCTCTCAGGCCCAGGGAAGTTCCATCCCGGAATATGCATAAACACCGGTGACCGTGGTCACTCCGTACTGAGGAAAAAGGCCAGTTTAGCCCCCACGGAGAAGATCCATCTCCGGAATATAACACTCGGACAATTTCCATATCCAGGGAAGATCCATCCCTCTCATAACATCAGCTTCGGACAAGATCCATGCCCAGGGAAGATCCATCACTCGTCACTTCGGACAAGATGCACGCCCAGGGAAGATCCATCCCTCATCACTTCGGACAAGATCCATGCCCAGGAAATATCCATCCCTCAGCACTTCGGACAAGATCCATGCCCAGGGAAGATCCATCCCTCATCACTTCGGACAAGATCCATGCCCAGGGAAGATCCATCCCTCATCACTACGCTCACTGGGGGTGTAAAGACTCCGGAGGGGCCCTAGTGGCCCAAGAGCCATATCAAGCAAACGAAGGCATGGTTTAAATATCACTACAGTGTGCAGTCCATTCTCATAACTGTCTCAATAACAGGCTCTCGGCCTTACTGAGTCATTACTCTTCAGTTTCACTCACATGGATCACAATTGCTTCCATCATCCCGAAACAATGATAAATATGCATGTAATTAACAATACTAAGACTAAGATATGAAATGATATGCTATAACAGGACTGAGTATATGACATCATATAATCACGACATGAGACATCAATATACGACCACTCGGGTCTCAGCATTTCCGGCGTGAAGCCTAGCATTTATACTTAACATGATTTCTAACATGTTCACAATTACCACATTAATAGATGCACAAATATCATCATGGAATAATCAGTAAGCGGGGCCATGGGATAAGCCAGGCCACAAATACCCGGTGCACGCCCTCACGCCCGTCACTTGGCATGTGCGTCACCTCAACAATAGTCATAAATAATTTAGCTCGGGGTTTCGAACCCTCAGAACCAAGTTTGAAAATGTTACTTACCTCAAAACCGGCAAAAATACTATTCCTCACTACCTTTGCCTCTAAATCCGGCATCTGAGTTCTCCAAATCTACCAAGTTCAGATTTTTATCATCAAATTATGCTTAAGGAATGAATTCCAATCGAAAAATATCAATTTAGCTCAAAAATCCGAATTTGGTCAAAACCCAACCCTCGGTCCCGCGTCCCGAAACTCAGAAATTTTTATACAAAACTGTTCTTCATCTTTTCACGAGTCCGTACATATAAAGAACACTAAAATCGGAGTTCGTTTGGCCCCTCAAATAAATCCCTAAAGGTCTCAAAATCTCAAGCCCAAAAATCCAATTTTTCTACTGATTTTCCATGAATTTACAGTGGTTTTATGTTCTATAATCATCCATGATCGAGTTTTAATAATCAAAATACTTACCTCTATGAAGAACAAGGATTTCCCTCTTTAAAATTCATCCTCAAATCTCTTTTCCATACAACAATGGTGTAAAATAAGGTTTAAGTCGCGGAAGGGTTTATTTAAATATGCCCAGTGATTTCTTCACCGCGATCGCGGACTCCCTGTCGCGATCGCGTAGCACCACTATTCAACCGCACGCGATCACAACTCCCCTAACGCGATCAGGAAGACCAATCAACCTCGCCCCCACGGGCTTGGTTAACTCTACGCGATCGCGATCGCGACCTAGCTCACGCGATCGCACTTCACCTTCTTCCAAACCTCCGCGATCGCAACCCTATTCACGCGATTGCGATGTACAAAATTTTCCTGGCCCTCAAAGTGTTCTACGCAATCGCAGCCCTTGCCACGCGATCTCGATTCACAGATCCCTGCTGCACAAAAACAAGGAAACCAGCAATTCTCTAAGTCCAAAAATGTCCGTTAACCAACCGAAATCAATCCCGAGCCCCTCGGGACCCCAACCAAAGTTACCAACACATCCCATAACATCATTAAAACTTAGTTGCACTCTCAAAACACCAAAACTAACATCAAAACACCAAATTTACATCGGATTCAAGCCTAAGAACTTTGAAATTTCTAAAATCCACCAACGATGCCGAAACTATCCAAAACAACTCCGATTGACCTGAAATTTTGCAGACATATCCAAAATGACATTAAGAACCTGTTCCAACTTCCGGAATTCCATTCCTACCCCAATAGCCTATTTTCCACTGCCGACCGGAAATCACCAAAAACTAACTTTCGCCAATTCAAGCCTAATTCTATACCGGACATCACAAAAATATTCTGAACACACTCTTAAGTCCTAAATCATCTAACGAAGCTATCCGAGCCATAAAATCCGCATTCCGAGGTCATTTCCCAATAAGTCAACTCTCAATTGACTTTTCCAATTCTAAAGCTATTTTTTAAGGACTAAGTGGCTAAACTCTCACTACAACCATTCCGCTATCAAGCCTACCAACTCTAACACATCAATAACAGTATAACCAACCTATGACAAGTCAATAATAGCAATAAAAATGCAGGTTCTACGTAACGACAGACCGGGTCGTTACATTCTCCCCTACTTAAACATACGTTCGTCCTCGAACGTGCCTAGAGTTGTTCCAACACCACCAAAATTTGTTTTGTAACCTTCCAGGTACATATTTGGAGGTGATCCCATGTCACCCTACCCCATCTACGTCCGATAACACAACATAACTAAAATTTCATTATCAAATCCTGACCCATAAACCTTAGAACTACATTTTCACTTCTGAATCAATTTACAAGATCAAAATCCCCCAACTATAAACTGAATAAGTCTGAGCACACTGTAACAAGTCATATCCGTAACCCAAGATGAAATACCATGATCCACTGCATGACTCAAGCACTCGTGGCGATAAGTCCTAATCACAATAGTTGCTTATAACAACCCAATACCAGTAAATAACCTCTTATCAAGAAATTCCCCGCTCTTACACTTTCGTATACTACCGATGATGACAGAAACACGTAGAAACTAACAACCATTCGTCCGATCAGTCAGACATGAAGCTGCCCCTTCCCAAACAGGAAGTATAGCAAATTTCTAAGCTGACTCCCGATGCTTATCCTTCCAACTATGTTTTAGACAATTATGACAATATTCATTCTAGGTTCAATGACCTCTTCTGACAAGACACATCAATACAATTCAAAGCCATAACCTGTGCAACTCGTGCACTCAACAACTACATCCCAACATAATCAAATTATATAAGAGACTCACACGAGAGACTATCCTGCCATTAACAATTACGTACCCAACTAGCCAAGAACTTACATTTGATCCCATCTAGAAGAAAAAATCACTATACCTCTCATGCTCCTCACGCCAGTAGAAAATACACATCTCCTCCTAACTCAACCACGCTACGCAGGTCACCAACAACCAAGAGCATTGCTAGGAACACTTGTAGAAGACTCATTACTTCATAAGCACCCAAAGAGCTAATCATATCCCTTACCATGCCGATCCGACCCACTATAAAGGTGTCATATTTATCGATGTTCCTTCTGACTTACCCTCGAATTGATAATTATCCTTGTCATAATACTGCAATTCTCAACCTAGATTCACCACACGAGACCCAAGCATAATACCATACAGTCTAAGGCTCATAAGCCGCTGAATAACCTCCCAAATATCCCCAAACTAAAACCAATACAGCACCTAATCGGGCAACCAACTACTCATTAGTAGATCCCCCACTTGGCTCAAAGCCATAGATCAAAACAACAATAACCCACAATGCCCATACGCTATCACTGCCACAATACCATAGTGGGATTCAACTAAATCCTTCATAAGCTCATACATAACTCAAACCATTAAACATCCCAAATCATCTCCAACCAATCCCTTTTGTCATAATCAAGCAATATAACCACATCTCACCCTCAAATCACACTCACCACATAGTCATCTAGTCACCAAGTCTCGTCAATAAGGACAACAGCAGACATATGAGTCCCCAATTACATGTGCTCACACAAATGAAATCTCGGCACTCAAGCCACAGACAAAAATACGGCCTCAAGTCCTCCACACTGGCCCCAAACATGTAAGAATCACATCCCATTCATGGAAGTCACAAGTCATCGGTGCACGGATGATACCGAGTGCTCACGTGAGCGTTTGAATACATGAAGGGAGTTCAAAGAATTACGCTTCAGGTTGAATCAATGGATTCGTACGACAAGAGTTCAAGAATGTGAGATTTTTCCTAAAGGTTCAGCAGCCTCTCGAAGATAAGTACAGACGTCTCTATGCCGATCCGCAAGACTCTACTAAACCTGCTCATGACTGGTGAGACCTATTTAACCTAGCGCTCTGATACCATCTTTTCACGACCCAATTTCGGAGTCGTGATGGCGCCTGTCGTGGAACCAGGCAGGCCTCCCTTTTTAACTAAGCTTAATTCAAATTCCAGTAAAGATACTTTTAAACGAATTTATCAATAAAACTAAGAATCTGAAGTTAAAACAATATTTGAAGAACTAAATTTAAAACCTCCAATCCCGGATCCGGTGTCACTCAGTCATGAGCTACTATAACATAAAGTAAATAAAAGGAGAAATGGACAACATTGTCTCAAAATAAAGAACAACAGGTAGAATGAGAAAGAGAAGACGAGGTCGCGATCGCCAGCTGCTACCTCGACAACTCCAATAGAAATTCTGACCGCTGCTCAAAATCCGCTACCGGGTCCCGGTGTACCTGGATCTGCACACAAGGTGCAGGGGGTAACGTGAGTACACCAACTCAGAAGTAACGAACCCAAACTATGGGCTGAGAAGTAGTGACGGACAAAACCTCAAAAATTTACAATAAATAATATACATAATTTAGACATGCTAACAGTTTATCAGCATGAGTAATTATGCCAAGGAAGATCCATCCCTCTCATAACATCAGCTTCGGACAAGATCCATGCCCAGGGAAGATCCATCCCTCATCACTTCGGACAAGATCCATGCCCAGGGAAGATCCATCCCTCATCACTTCGGACAAGATCTATGCCCAGGGAAGATCCATCCCTCATCACTTCAGACAAGTNTCCATGCCCAAGGAAGATCCATCCCTCATCCCTGCGCTCACTGGGGGTGTAAAGACTCCGGAGGGGCCCTAGTGGCCCAAGCGCCATATCAAGCCAACGAAGGCATCATTTAAATATCACTGCAGTGTGCAGTCCATTCTCATAACTGTCTCAATAACAGGCTCTCGGCCTTACTGAGTCATTACTCTTCAGTCTCACTCACATGGATCACAATTACTTCCATCAGCCCGAAACAATGATAAATATGCATGTAATTAACAATACTGATACTGAGATATGAAATGATATTCTATAACAGGACTGAGTATATGACATCATATAATCACGAAATGAGACAGCAATATACGACCACTCGGGTCTCAGAATTTCCGGCGTGAAGCCTAGCATTTATACTTAACATGATTTCTAACATGTTCACAATTACCACATTAATAGATGCACAAATATCATCATGGAATAATTACTAAGCGGGGCCATGGCATAAGCCAGGCCACAAATACCCGGTTCACGCCCTCACGCCCGTCACTTGGCATGTGCATCACCTCAACAATAGTCATAAATCATTTAGCTCGGGGTTTCGAACCCTCAGAACCAAATTTGGAAACGTTAGTTACCTCAAAACTGGCTAAAATACTATTCTGCAGTGCCTTTGCCTCTAAATCCAGCCTCTGAGTGCTCCAAATCTACCAAGTTCAGATTTTTATCATCAAATTATGCTTAAGGAATGAATTCCAATCGAAAAATATCAATTTAGCTCAAAAACCCGACCCCCGGGTCCGCATCCTGAAACTCAGAAATTTTTATTCAAAACTATTCTTCATTATCTCACGAGTCCGTACATATAAATAACACTAAAATCGGAGTTCGTTTGACCCCTCAAATAAATCCCTAAAGGTCTCAAAATCTCAAGCCCAAAAATCCAATTTTCTACTGATTTTCCATGAATTTACACTGGTTTTATGTTCTATAATCATCCATGATCGAGTTTTAATAATCAAAACACTTACCTCTATGAAGAACAAGGATTTCCCTCTTCAAAATTCGTCCCCAAAGCTCTTTTCCGTACAACAATGGTGTAAAATAAGGTTTAAGTCGCGGAAGGGTTTATTTAAATATGCCTAGTGATTTCTTCACCGCGATCGCGGACTCCCTGTCGCGATCGCGTAGAACCACTCTTCAACCCCACGCGATCACAGCTCCCCTCACGCGATCGCGAAGACCAATCGACCTCGCCACCACGCGCTTTGTTAACTCTACGCGATCGCGATCGCGACCTAGCTCACGCGATCGCGACCTAGCTCACGCGATCGCACTTCACCTTCTTCCAAACCTACGCGATCACAACCCGATTCACGCGATCGCGATGTACAAAATTTTCCTGGCCCTCAAAGTTTTCTACGCGATCGCGGGCCTTGCCACGCGATCGCGATTCACAGATCCCTGCTGCACAAAAACCAGAAAACCAGCAATTCTCTAAGTTCAAAAATGCCCGTTAACTAACCGAAATCAATCCCGATCCCCTCGGGACCCCAACCAAAGTTACCAACACATACCATAGCATCATTCAAACTTAGTTTCACACTCAAAACACCAAAACTAACATCAAAACACCAAATTTACATCAGATTCAAGCCTAAGAACTTTGAAATTTCTAAAATCCACCAACGATGCCGAAACTATCCAAAACAACTCTTATTGACCTGAAATTTTGCAGACATATCCAAAATGACATTACTAACCTGTTCCAACTTCCGGAATTCCATTCTGACCCCGATAGCCTATTTTCCACTGCCGACCGAAAATCACCAAAAACTAACTTTCGCCAATTCAAGCCTAATTCTATACCGGACATCACAAAAATATTCCGAACACACTCCTAAGTCCCAAATCACCTAATGAAGCTATCCGAGCCATAAAATCCGCATTCCGAGATCATTTCCCAATAAGTCAACTCTCAATTGACTTTTCCAATTCTAAAGCTATTTTTAAGGACTAAGTGGCTAAACTCTCACTACAACCATTCCGATTTCAAGACTACCAACGCTAGCACATCAATAACTTTATAACCAACCTATGACAAGTCAAGAATAGCAATAAAAATGCAGGTTCTACGTAACAACAGACCGGGTCGTTACACTATATTATTATAAAAGCATAAATACAATATTAATATACCAAAATAGCCCTAAAACATTAAATGGAATAACCCAGAGGGAAAAGGCATAACTGCAATACCTTATTTTTTGGATGACAATACCTTCTATGGTAATTTTTAATATTTAATATTTTAAAATTAATAAATTTGTCTATGAGATTCTTATTAAAAATATGTATGAAGGTTTAATGATATGAATTTTATCAGAATCCTCCATATTGGAAATACATTACCACTTCATAATGTCCAATACCAACAAAAATAAAAATAATATTAAATGGACTGCATAAAGAGTTGACATCGAGAAAAAAATACCCCCACGATAATATATTTTAATATTATATTTGAACTTTTTTCTACTCAAATAATATCATTTTATGAATTTTTCATGTAATATTAAAAAACACTCAATTATTAAACAACAATTAAGAAAATATTAAAGAATATAAATGTGTGAGAAAGAGAAAAAAATGGTTGCTAAGAGTCAATACCATTAATGATTCTACAGACATGAAGATTTAAAAGTTAAATGTCAGATCAATCTTTTACTCTTTGAAAATAAAATTTATGGTGAATAAAATTATAACTAAGATTGAATATACAAAGCAAGATGAAATAATATTAATATCTGAATCAACATAAAATAAATTATTTTTACATTAAAATCAAATAATTAAATCTTTTAGTTATTTATTTAGCAAGAGAATCAAATTCAATTATTTTTAAAATTCATCACATGAGTAAGCTTTTTATTCAGTTTTAAAAAAATCTAAGGGTACATAAATTTATTCCATAAGAGCATTAGAACACAAAGTAAAAAAGTTAATATATTATTAAGAATCAAAATGCTATACAAGTGTGTGAGGAAGCACAACCAAAGATAATTCTTAAACAAGAACAAGCTTTAAAGACTATATTGTAAAGAGTCGACTATGTTATAACAAGATTATTCTTTGTAGATGCCTCCGGCGGAATTGTAATAATATTGCTATGTCATGCAGTACTTGCAAATATCATATCAAGAAGTATGACACTATTAGCAATAAAAGCAAGTGGTATACCAAAAATGATTTTATTGTGAGTCCACCCACTTTAGATTTGATATACCTCTTCAAACAAATTAAATAAATATAAAAAATACATCAAAGCAGAGCAATGATGCTAAATTTTTAAGGAAAGCAAAATTGATAATATAGGATGAAGCACTTATGACTTAGTGTAAAACGGAGTTCTAGAGATATATTGGATATTAATAAACTGTTCGGCGAAAAATTAATAGTTTAAGAGGTAATTTATGTCAAGTACTATCATTAATTCCAAAATCGACAAAAGCAAAGACCATAAAAGCTAGCTTGCAAAAGTTATACTTCTGATTTCAAATGAAAAAGATTCAACTGGCGAGATGTCACGACCCAAATTTTCCTCCATTGGGTATCGTGATGGAACCTAGTCTTAGGGACTAGATAAGCCTAACATTTCCACTGAACGACAAAAATAATACATGAATTATAACAGTCTCGATATAGACATCTTGACAGACTTTACAATTTCCCAAAACCCGGTAAATACAAGTCATAAGCTCTACGAATTTTTTCTATCAAATCTAAATACAAGTGTGTAGGAATAAGTAAGTACATTTGAATAACAATAAAACAGGAAGGTGACTCCGAAGCCTGCGAACGCAGCAACAGGTTACCTTGAGTCTCCTCAGCAATGATCTGCGCAACTACTAACAACAATAACCTGGATCTGCACACAAAAAATGTGCAGAAGTGTAGTATGAGCACACCACAACGGTGCCCAGTAAGTATCAAGACTAACCTCGGTGAAGTAGTGACGAGGACTAGTCAAGACACCACCGGTCTAATAAGTAAAAAGGCATAAATGTATAAATGACCGAAACATAATATCTATCTAAAGATTTTTCAATATAATTAACGATACGATCGAATAATACGGAAGAAAATTCAATAATTACGATCAACGGACAGCATAATAGAAATACGCAAAGAGAATGGGAAGAATGCAATCCAAATGGCGGGAATCACAACCCAATAAAAGCACTAGCAACTCAGCACTGCATGAATTTATTCATGTCAGGCCTTAGCCAATAAACTCAATAAAACTGGTCAAACCTTCGAGTGAAAACCTTTAAATCGTGAGTTTATTTTGAAAGCTTTAAAGATATAATCATTTCGGAATATATAAATTTCTTCTTTGAAACATACTTTCTCTGAATGTATATTTATATATTTTTATAAAGAGAAATCTTTAAAACATAGTCGCTTCAAAATACGTGGTGTTCAAATATACTTTCTCACATACTGTTCTTTCAAATATCATCTTTTCTGAAAGACAAATACTTTTCAAATATACTTTCGAAATAGAAGTCCTTCAGACATAACTTTTCCTAGAGATAATTGCTTTTCAGCTATACTTTTCAATATATATATATATATATTTATATCTTTTGATCCAAATCTCCTCAATGATAAAACCACCGAAACTCACTCAGCAACTTAGAATTTGTCATGCAATGCAGTACAGGGGGAAAGCTCCCGGAATCTCGTCCGTAGTCCCAATTTAAATATGCGATGCAATACAGGGGGAAAGCTCCCAGATCTCTGTCCGTAGTCCCAATTCAAATATGCGATGCAGTACAGGGGGAAAGCTCCCACATCTCTGTCCGTAGTCCCAATTTAAATATGCAGTGCAGTACAGGGGGAAAGCTCCCGGATCTCGGTCCGTATTCCCAATTTAAATATGCAATGCAGTAGAGGGGGAAAGATCCCGGACCTCGGTCTGTAGTCCCAATTTTAAATATGCAATGCAGCCACAGAGGAAAACAACCAAAATGCGACAGAAACAACATATATTTCCACAACCGGCGCAAAAGCAAACAAGACCGAATGCAAAGTGCGATGAGCAAATCAATACAAAGACTTATATCACAAAACTGGTAAAAACTCACTTATAAGAAGTAGCCACTGAAAGGAATGACAAACACAAAGAGAAAACAACATAACGAGGGGAAAACAAGACAATTATAGTGCCACGACCCAAAATCCTAACTTAGGTCATGATGGCGCCCAACGGCGGGGTCATGCAAGCCAAAAACTCAATTTACTAAGGGTTCTTTCTTATTAAATTAAAATTTTCAACATATACTCAGTTTTTAAAACTTAAAACATAAATCGACAAGGATAATTAGCCAGTTTTTAATCAAAAGAGGTCCTGCGGAGGCGTGAACCAATATATATATACAGGCCCGATTTATAATAACTATCACGTGTGTGCCAGGAACTAGTGTCACAAGTCCTACGGGCATACTAACAGAATATACAAAAGATATAATATACAGTCCCACTGTCTGAAAGAAATAGATGGAAAATAAGCAAAAGAAACCCCATGGTGCTTCCGGAGATCGCCAGGAGGAAGCAACTCACCGTGAAGTCAGGTCCGTCTATAATCAGAATCAAGCTCCGGCCTGACAACTAGATGCACCAGCCTCAGAACCTATACAATTAAGTACGGAAGTGTAGCATGAGTACATAAGCATATATGTACCCAGTGAGTATCCTGCCTAACCTCGAAGAAGTAGTGACGAGAGGTCGACATGACACTCACTAAGGTCCAACAATATAATTTAACAGAATATGATGAAAACGGTAGGCATGTAAAGGCAGTGAAGAAGCAAATATATATAAGGCACTGAAATCCAAGGAAGTACTGGAAATAAATAACAATTACTACTTCAAATTCCCCCAAATATCTGTCAAATCAGTGTCCATGAATTTAGTAACAAATAGATTATGCGCATACAGGATAAGGACAACCGGACGGAGTCATAAGATACTCATGTTCATGCATTGCCGAGGGTCGAACGGCCCGAACCATAAGTGCACCTTTCCATAAAGTACTCACATCTATGCACTGCTGAGGATCGAACGGCCCGAACCATAAGTGCATCTTCCAATCCGCCGTGGCGTACAACCCGTTCCCATAAGAGTGGGGGAAATCATACTCCGCTCGCGGAATGTAAATTGCGAAGCGGTCACATGCACACACAATATTCCTTTTTAAATTACTTATCAGTAAACAATTCCTTACAAATTTTCTCAAATTCCATGATCTTAGGGAAGTAAGCCGCATGTAACATTTAATTTATTAACCATATAGTTCATTTCAAGTAAAACACAAGGCATGAAGAATCACAAAGGACTCGAAGCTAACCAAACGTTACGTAAATATATCAAATTATACTTAAAGCATGGAATTCTCCTATTATTTAGTCAAATTCATCATTCTTGAAGAAATCCCAAAATCCAACCCCGGGCCCGCATGCTCGGATTTCAAAAATTGTTGAAGAAAACACTCACCCATAACCTAAGGATCATTAATATATGATTTTTTTTATGATTTCATAGCCAATTCACGAGTAATTCTCTAAATTCTCGAAAGCCCTAGGTTACTACCCAATTCCTTAATTTTCCACTAATTAGGTAGTTAATTCCACTAGGAATTCATGCATTAACTAACTTTAGGGTAGAATTCACTTACCTTTTTAGTAGCTAGGTCGTGGAGCTCTTTCCCAAGCTTTCAAGGTCTCTAATGAAGGAAGAAAATGGGGTGAAATGAAATAATCCTGTGTCTTAAAGAACTTTCTGCCTACTTTGGTTCCGCACCTGCGGCTCAAAGACCGCACCTGCGGTCTCGCGCCTACGTGAAAAGACTCGCACCTACGGAAGAGGGGCAAGGGGCCTGGGCTCGCACCTACGGAGAGGAGCTCGCACCTGCGGCTCCGCTCCTACGGATATTGTCCGCACTTGCAAGAAATGGTCAGCCTCACCTGAAGCCGCACCTGCGAGGCAAGGACCGTATGAGCGGTCTCGCACCTGCGACTGGGAAACCGCACCTGCGGTCACACCAGATCAGGTGCACCAGCAACTGCTTCAGCTGGTTTTTGGCCTTTTTTCGTGCCCGAGAGGCACATGAGCCCACCCGAGCCCCCGTCCAAATATACTAACAAGTCTCAAATCATAATACGGACTTTCTCGAGCCTTCGGAACACCCAAAACAATGCTAAAACTTAAAATCACACCTCAAAACCCCTAGAACCAAACTTAGGAACTTTACGTTTTCTTGACTTCACTAACAATGCGCCGAACCGACCTATACTACTCGGAATGACACCAAAATTTGCAGGCAAGTCATAAATGACATAACAGAACTATTCCCCGTCTTGAAATTCCATTCAGACCTCGATAACACAAAAACACGCCCCAAACCACAATATGGACTTAAGGAACTCTTATTTTAATATTGGGCGCCGAAACCCTCCCGTGTCATCCAAAACCCATTCTGAACATACGCCCAAGTTCGAAATCATCATACGAAGCTACCAGAACCGTCGAAACTCGATTCCGAGGTCGTTTACTAAAAATGTTGACCAAAGTCAAACTTGGCCTTAAAGGCCAACCTGAAGGAACCAAGTGTTCCAATATTGCTCTAAACACTTCCGAATCCCGGACCACCCGCCCCCGCAAGTCATAAATCACAATAAGCTGCTAGGGGAAGTTTCAGTTAGGGGAACGAGGTCCGATAACGCAAAACGACCGGTCGGGTCGTTATATTCTCCACCTCTTAAACAAACGTTCGTCCTCGAACGGGTCTAGAATGATACCTGAAGTGCTGAATAAGTGCGGATATCTGCTACGCATGTCCTCCTCGGACTCCCAGGTCACTTACTCGACTGGTTGGCCCCTCCACTGCAGAAACTCTCGTGGACCTCCACTGGCGATCCTGTCTATCAACAATAACAACTGGCTCCTCCTCGTAGCCCAACCTCTCATCCAACTGAATAGTGCTGAAATCAAC
>ML379847.1:0-57187 GCA_005239525.1 Nicotiana knightiana | reverse complement strand
ATATTGGTTTATTTATTCAATCTTGCGCTTAGTTATTTGATTGCTTGATCACCAATTGAATACCATCCACGAATCTAGGATTGAACTCGGGAGAGGGAATTCTAGATAGCATATAAGATTGGGTAGAGAAAGATCTTAACCCTTCAGGGGAGCGGATTTGTGGTTAGGATAGGAATATACCTAATCGCCTTGCTTGGTTATTATACGGGAATTATTAATGCGTTCTTGTTAATCCTGATTCCATAGGAATATAGGCATTAGGNCTCTAGAATATCGGATCTCATTGAATTCGTATCTAAAATCTCGCCAATTATTTCGTTAATTTCATAGTTTACTATTCTAGATTAATTTTAGTTAAATATTCATACTTTATTGTTCGCTTGAATAGATTAATTGTTTGGGTTTAATTTAGTTGATAGTTAATCACAAGTCTGTGGGTACGATATCTGGACATACAATCCTATATTACTTGTCGACCACGTATACTTGCGTGTGCGTTTGGGACCAACAATAATAGAGCAAGAGGGATTACTAAACTAAATAAACAGTAACTTGCAGCAATTAATAAAATAACTCAGCTAACTTTTCCAGATCTCAGCTATGACCAACCCTTATGAAAATTTTCCAAATTTCAATTTAAATAATAGTAAGAGCAGAATACGAAATGACACCAATAAAACAGTGAGTATTCCAGTCTTTATTTTTATAACCAGTAAAACATGAATATTCTCCCCTATTACTCCTTCTTGCGCCGTGCAACCCGATCCAACTTGTCCACCCTTATTTCTCCTCCCTATATATATATCACCTTTATTTCTCATGTTGCGGCGTGCAACCCGATCCCACATGTCCACCATTATTACTCCTTGTTGTGGCGTGCAACCCGCTCCCACCAGACAATCACATTTCATCATTTATAGTAAAGATTTCACAAATTAAATGAAATTCTTTCACAATATTTATGTCTCAACAAATGTAAACAAAAATTTGTACTATTCAGAAGCTTCACTAATTATCATTACACAGCAAAACCAATCAGAATCTGTATATATAACACTGACAACCAGCTCAACCATTCATGTACCACAATGAAGCTGAGGAACAATTCATACTTTTAATTAAGCGAGGCATTATCTAACAAAACAAGTAAACACAACAAGTAGGCATAGAGGCATCAATGATCATGACACAATTAAGACAGGAATATACTAAATTGGAAACGGGGAAGGCAACATGCTAAACAGATAATTTGATGGTGCATAGATAACCGTCACCTCACCTATACGCCACACACATGAAATTTCACATAGCATTTAAGTTGGGGATTCCTAATCCCTGAAGTCAAGGTTAGACCAAACACTTACCTCAATTTCGTAGGCCACTCACTGCTCAATTACAGCTTTTCCTTTAGAACTTGCCTCTAACCCGCTCGAATCTAATCATAATTGGTTCAATATCAATAATTATTGCTAAAGGAATTAACTTTAATGAAAAATCATGGTTTTCCTATGTTTTCCTATCAAAATACAAAAATCGACCCCACGCCCGCTTGGTCTAAACTCGAGGTTTGGACCAAAACCCGCTTACCCATTCTCCCCCGAGCCCGGATATAAAATTGGTTTTGGAATCCGACCTCAATTCGAGGTCTAAATTCCCAAATTTCGAAATTCCTAAGTTCTACCCAATAATCCCAAATTTTACCATGAAAATTCTAGATTCTAGGTTGCAATCTTGTAAAAAGTTGTTAAGGATTGAAAGGAATTAGTTAGAAAACACTTACCTATGATTTGGAGAAGTCTTGGTCTTTGAAAAATTGCTTGTGGAGTTTTAGGGTTCAAGAGAATTGAAAAATAGGTGAAAATCTTGTTAGAGTCCCACTTAACAGGTTGTGGATGTCGCAATTGCAACTAGAGCTTCGCATTTGCGAAGCTCGCAAATGCGAGAGGGATATCGCAATTGAGAACCCTTCGCATTACTGGAGCCTTCGCATTTGCGAGAACTGGGGGCCTTCGAGATTTCGGGCAATATCTCGCATTTGCGAGGATAGCCTTCCCAGGCCTGTTTCGCATTTGCGACCAATATATCGCATTTGCGAGGATGGCCTTCCCAGGACTATTCTGCATTTGCTACAATATGCGTCACATTTCCTAGGACTGCCAAGTTCGCATTTGCGAAGAATGATCTCGCATTTGCGAGATCAGAGGCCTGTACTTGACATCAGTTACACCATCAAATTTTTAAGTTCTAAAATCACTCTGTGGCCTATCTGAAACTCACCCGAGCCATCGAGGCTCCAAAAAAAAACATGCACGGAAGTCTTAAAACATCATACTGAATTGATCGCGCGATCAAATCACAAAAATAACATCTAAAACTACGAATTCAACCTCAAAACTCATGGTTTTCTCAAGAACACTTCAATTTCACTATTTCTCAACCGGACATCCGAATCACGTCAAATCAACTCCGATTCTCACCAAATTTCACAGATAGGACTTAAATATCATAACAAACCTGTATCGTTCTCCGGAAACAAAATACGGACCCGATAAAAACGATCAAACATTAATTCATTTCTTTATTTCCTTAAAAAATCCAGTAAAACAATTTTCTTCAAAAATTTATTTCTAAACCTAGGGACCTCGGAATTCAATTTCGGGCATACGCCCAAGTTACATATTTTACTGCGGACCTCCCGGGATCGTCGGAACACGGATCCGGGTCCATTTACTCAAAATGTTGACCAAAGTCAACTAAAAATCAAAATTTTAACTCTAGGAATTATTATTCCTCATATTTTAACATAAAGGCTTTCCGGATTTACGCCCGGATTGCGCATGCAAATCGAGGTAATAAAAAGTAATCTTTTTAAGGCTAATGAGCCTGGAATGGAGTCTTAATTCATAAGATGACCCCTTAGGATATCACAATCTCCACCTCTAAAACATACGTTCTTCCTCGAACGGACATAGAAATTTACCTGAACTGGCAAACAAGTGTGATATCTACTCTGCATGTCCGACTCGGACTCCCAAGTCGCTGCCTCAACAGGCTGACCTTTCCACTGCACTCGAGCTGAAGGATAAATCTTTGACCTCAACTGACGTACCTGCCAGTCTAAATTGGGTACTGTCTCCTCCTCATAAGTCAAATCCTCGTCCAACTAGACAGAACTGAAATATAACACGTGGGACGGGTCACCATGATATTTCCGAAGCATAGACACATGGAATACTGGATGAACTGAGGATAACCCTGGAGGCAACACAAGTCTATAAGCTACCTCCCCCACTCTATCAAGAATATCAAATGGCCTGATATACCTAGGGCTCAACTGGCCCTTCTTCCCAAATCTCACAATACCCTTCATGGGTGATACCCAAAGTAGTACCCTCTCTCCAACCATGAATTCCACATCACGAACCTTATGGTCGGCATAATTCTTTTGCCTAGACTGAGCTGTACAAAGTCGATCCTGTATAATCTTGACCTTGTCCAAGGCCTCCTGAACTAAATCTATATCCAACAACCGAGCCTCTCCCGACTCAAACCATCCCACTGGAGATCTGCACCGTCTACCATATAATGCCTCGTAGGGATCTATCTAAATGCTCAACTGATAGCTATTATTGTAGGCAAACTCCAGTAACGGCAAGGATTGATCCCAAGAACCTCCAAAATCAATAACACAGGCGTGGAGCATGTCCTCCAAGATCTAAATAGTACGCTCGAATTGCCCGTTTGTCTGAAGATGGAATGTTGTGCTCAGCTCAACCCCTGTACCCAACTCATGCTGAACTACCCTCCAAAAGTACGAAGTAAACTGCGTATCCCGATCAGAAATGATATACACAGGAACACCGTGAAGATGAACGATCTCTCGAATGTATATCTCTTCTAACCGCTCCGAGGTATAAGTACTTGCCACTGGAATGAAACGTACTGATTTAGTCAGCCTATCCACGACAACCCAAACAACGTCGAACTTCCTCTGAGTCTGTAGGAGTCCAACAACAAAGTCCATAGTGATACGCTCTCACTTCCACTCAGCAATCTCTATCTGCTTAAGAAAACCACCGGGTCTTTGATGCTCATACTTCACCTGTTGACAATTCAAAAAACGTGCCACATAAGAAACAATGTCCTTTTTCATCCTTCTCCACCAATAATATTGTCGCAGGTCCTGGTACATCTTGGCAGCACCCGGGTGAATAGAATACTTAGAACTGTGAGCCTCTTCAAGGATCAACTCACAAAGCCCATCTACATTAGTCACACATATACGACCATGCATCCTCAAAACACTTTAATCTCCCACTGTAACCTTCTTGGCACCATCGTGCCGAACTGTGTCCCTAAGGACCATCAAATGCGGGTCGTCATCCTGCCGATCTCTGATACGCTCAAATAAAGAAGACTGAGCGACTGTACAAGATAAAACACGGCTGGGCAAAATATCCAACCTCACGAACTGATCATCCAAAGTCTGAATATCTGAAGCTAATGGTCCCTCACCGTCTGGAATGAATACAAGGCTGCTGATACTCACTACCTTCCTACTCAAGGCGTCGGCAACCACATTGGCTTTCCCCGGATGATACAATATGGTGACGTCATAATGATTTAATAACTCTAACCATCTCCTCTGCCTCAAATTAAGATCCTTTTGCTTGAACAAGTACTGAAGACTGCGAGGATCTATGAAAACCTCACACGGCACACCATAGAGATAGTGCCTCCAAATCTTCAGTGTGTGAACAATGGCTGCTAACTCTAAGTCATGGACAGGGTAATTCTTCTCATGGACTTTCAACTGCTTAGACACATATGCAATCACCCTTCCCTCCTGCATCAATACTACTCCAAGACCAACATGAGAGGCATCACAATATACTGTGAAAGATCCCGAACCTGATGGTAACACCAACACCGGTGCTGAAGTCAAGGATGTCTTGAGCTTCTGAAATCTCGCCTCGCACTCGTCTGACCATTTTAATGGGGAACCTTTCTGAGTCAATTTAGTCATTGGGTCTGCTATAGACCAAAACCCCTCCACAAAACGACGGTAGTAACCTGCCAAAGCCAAGAAGCTCCTAATTTCCGTGGATGAAGTGGGTCTAGGCCAGTTCTTGATTTCCTCCATCTTCTTAGGATCTACTTGAATACCCTCTGCTGATGCGATATTACGTAAGAAAGATATTGAATCCAAGCAAAACTCGCACTTTGAAAATTTTGCATACAGCTGACTATCCCTAAAAATCTGGAGCGCTTTTCGGAGGTGCCGCTCATGCTCCTCCCGACTGCGGGAGTATATTAGAATATCATCAATGAACACAATTACGAAGGAATCCAGATAAGGCTTGAACACCCGATTCATCAAGTCCATAAATGTTGCTAGGGCATTTGTCAAGCCAAATGACATCACCAGAAATTCATAGTGTCCATACCTCGACCGAAAGGCTATCTTAGGAACATCAGACGCCCTAATCTTCAACTGATGGTAGCCCGATCTCAAATCGATCTTTGAAAACACCTTGGCAACCTGAAGATGATCAAACAAATAATTAATTCTTGGAAATAGATACTTATTCTTGATAGTAACTTTGTTCAACTGCCGGTAATCTATACACATCCTCATCGATCCATCCTTTTTCTTCACGAACAAAACCGGTGCACCCCGGGGCAAGACACTAGGTCTAATGAAGCCCTTATCAAGCAAGTCTTACAACTGTTCTTTCAATTCTTTCAACTCTGGTGAGGCCATCCTGTCACGACCCAAAATCCTATTGAAAGTCGTGATGGCGCCGGACACCACTGTTAGGCTAGCCAACACTAAAAGGTGATTAAATCTCATTTTTAGTATTTTGAAACCATTTCTTTTCATCACATTAAGTAATAATTAATGAACTTTAGTGGGTACATAAGATGTATTAACAAATTCAAATAATAATTAAATCCCAAAGTCATCCCAGAACCCGGTGTCACAAGTGCATGAGCAATTTCTAGGAAGAAAATGAGATACAATAATCGTCCGGAATATAAATGGGACAGTGGAGAAAACACAACACAATACTCTGAAGGAGACTCTGATGGCTGCGGGTCGTCTGGAGAGGTGAAACTCACCTAAGTCCTCATATCAACCATGCCACTGTGCTAAGCTAGGCTACTAGATATACATGTGCATGTGCAAAAAACAACGTGTACCCAGTAAGTATCCCGCTTAACCTCGAAGAGGTAGTGATGAGAGGTCGACTCTGACACTTACTAGTGGTCCAATAATACCAAATACGAAAAAGAAATGAATAAGTATGAAACAGAGTAAATATATGAAACAAACAAGTATAAATTACGTGGTACATTTCCCTTCTACAATTTAATCAACTCTCAACTAGCAAGTTCTCTCCATACCAGAGCATATACATAGATACAATGTATTTCATCAAAGAGGTTGTCATATTTGAAATAAGGGAAAACCCTCATATATACTGGCTTCTAGCCAAATATTACGCCCGATTCCATGAGGATAATATATATATAGGAAATGCCGAGGCGTACGGCTCGATCCAACATAAAAGTAAACTATGCATTACCGAAGGGTCAAATGGTGTGAACCATATATGTATCTATTACCCCACTCGCAAATCATACCTGCGACACGGTCAATTATAAATAATAGAGTTACCCCGCTCGCGAATCATACGTGTGACACGATAAATTATAAATACTTGAGTTACCCCGCTCGTGAATCATACATGCGACACGGTTAATTATAAGTAATAGAGTTACCCCGATCGTGAATCATACATGCGATGCAGGTACTCACAGAGACACACATTCAAATAGTCAATCCATACTTTATTAGGAAACATTTATCCAAGGGAAAGTCAATTCTCTTTCCCCGATTAAGAAGACAAAGTTTACTTATTTAGAAATTCATTTACTAATTTGATGTGACTTAAGCAGTTTAAATTTGTCAATAAGGTTACAAATATTTCAAGTATAGCATGCTTTCAGGTCCTAGACTACCCGAACTTAAGAAAAATAGTAGCTACGCACGGATTCTCGTCACTTCGTGCGTACGTAGCCCCCACAATTAGTAGCACATAATCAATTATTTCACCTATGGGAAAAATTCCCTCTTACAATGATAGAAAGGAGACTTACCTCGCTCTGAAGTTCCATAACCGGCTTCCAAACCCTTACGGTGACTCAAATCGATGCACAACGCTCCAAATCTAGCCAATAATTATGCAAACCATTAATATATGCTCAAATACCCATTATGATCCAATTTATAACAATTTCAAACCCCGATCGAAAAGTCGATAAAAATCACCCTCGAGCCCATGTGCCCCGATTCCGAAGTTTTTTTCAACGATAATAATCATCCATAACTTTACGAACCCAAACATAAAATTTACTCTAAATTTCATGCCCAAAATCGCGGTCAAAATCCAAGAATACCAAATTCCTAGGTTTTCCTCAAACTCCCAAATTTCTACAAGTTTCCATACTAAATATATATATATATATATATATATATATATATACCTTGTATTTAACTCAAAACTAGTGAAAACCACTTACCCCATGCTTGGTGATGAAAATAGCACTCCAAAGCTGCTCCAAAATCGGCTTCCATGGAGAAAATATGATGAAAATGAACCCAAACCCTCGTCTTAAAATAACACACTGCTCAGCCCGATTTTCGCACCTACGGTCCCTTGACCGCTTCTGCGGTTCCGCAGGTGCCGCCCAACTACCGCTGTTGCGGTCTTCCGCCAGGCCCCTCGACTCCGCATCTGCGACTCCCTGCGTGCAGGTGCGGTCCTGCTTCTGCGGATCTCGACCGCATCTGCGATCCACGACTTCCCCATCAACAATCCGCCCCTGCGAGTCCTTTCGCGCTCCTGCAAAGCTCGCACTTGCGGCCCTCTTTACGCAGGTGCGATCACACCAGAAGCTCAGCTGCTTCAGCCCTTCCTCAAATTCCATTTTCGATCGGTTAACCACCCGAAATCCACCCGAGGCCCCCGGGACCCCGTCCAATCACACCAACCAGCTCCAAAACATAATGCGGACATGCTCGAGGACTCAAATCACATCAAACAACGCTAATAACATGAATCACACTCCAATTCAAGCTTTATGAACTTTAGAACTTCTAACTTCCTCATTCGATGCCGAAACATATCAAATCACGCCCGATTGACCTCAAATTTTGCACACAAGTCCCATTTGACATAAAGGACCTACTCCAACTTCCGGAATCGAAATCCCACCCCGATATCAAAAGGTCCACTTCCAGTCAAATTCTTCAAAAACCTTCAAATTTCTAACTTTATCCAAATTACTCCAAAATGACCTACGGACCTTTGAATTCATATCCGGACGCGCTCCCAATACCAAAATCATTATACGGAGATATTCCCAAACTCGGAATCCCAAACGGAAATCGATAACATTCAGATGCACTTCAACCCAAAGTTATGAATTCCTTTCCAAATGCCAATTTCCAGTATATGCATCGAAAAGCTCTCGGGTCATCCAAAACCCAATCCGAACATACGCCCAAGTCCTAGATCAACATGCGAGCCTGATGGAACCTTCAAATCCTGATTCTAAGGTCGTTTACTCAAAAATTCAATCTTAGTCCATTCTTCCAACTTAAGGTTTCCTAAATGAGAATTCTCTTTCCAAATTGACTTTGAACTTCTCGAAATTCAATTTCGACCATGCCTGTGAGTCATAATACCTAAAATGAAGCTGCTCATGTCCTCAAACTGCCAAAAGACGCGCTAGAGCTCAAAACGACCGATCGGGTCATTACATTCTCTCCTACTTGAACATATGTTCGTCCTCGAACATGCTAAGAACTGCGCTGAAATAGTCTAGAATTACTGCTTAACACCTCGTGCACCTACCCGTGCTACCACAACTCAATTGAGCAAAATAGCTCAATCAAATTTGAAGATATTCTCTTTTATTCAGGAAAATAAGCCTTCGAGCCAAATTCCAACATCCGGAACCCTCCACTGGGCCTGCTTTCAACATACAAACATCGTATCAATCACCACACGATGTACTAGAATGTGACTGCATACCTAGCTGAATTCTCGCCATGCACCGCATCATCCACGGACCATAATAACATTCCCTGATCATAAAAATCGACATTCCACGAATCTGATACTTGCAATGCCCCCATGACATATATATATAGGTCATGCTCTAACTCTTACAATACCGCCACGACGGAAGAGGTGTAGAAATTCATAACCAACTGCGGAGTTAACAAATCATTGAATCTCTCATCTTGACTAGAATCATCACCTCATTATGAACAAAATAATGGTATTCGCTCTTTAATATACTTCATATAATCCGCTCGCACTGATCCTAGATCCAATAATCTTGTCTCTCCCAATACGAGCTGCTCAGGCAATAAGCCACCCCAGACATGACCAACAGCCTCCCATGATGCCACAATGTGCTAATAAGCTACAACTTGAACGTGATACATAAGGAAAACGAACTCTGGAAGGAACTACTCAACTCACGCAATTAATTAGACAATCGAAAAGATGTTATAAACCTTCCTCAGAAAATGGGAAACAAACAGCACACAAAAATAAATGTAGGGCGCTATACTGACATTACACTGTTGCAGCGTGCAACCCGATCAGAACAACATACCCGTAGCGGCGTGCCACCCGATCCACATGAAAAATCCACACAAGGAGATACTTACCGAGCTAAATCGCTCATCACCACAAAATATCGAATATCGGTCACAAGCACGCTAAGTGCATAATACCATCCTGGGGAGACAGATAGAGCCATACGCTACAAAGCTCAAGCACAACTGAGGTGCGATATATGATCTGAATATCAAGAGCCATCTTTCTCATATAACATCATCGCTACGCGAAATCTCAACTCGTAAGAAATTCATCAAGTCGTTCCACTGCTCACATGGCATAAAAAAGTATTACATGCAATAGCTGACGACAGAACAACATCCAATGTTCTAACATTCCTCCCTGAGGAGCGCTATGCTGAATTGAACACACCTGGATCACATAGAGCCCATAATCATATTCAAATTCATCCACAGACCTCATGCCGATTCAAATCGCACCGCACTAGGCCAATAGCCATTCGAGGGTCCATAATAACACCCTTTTTCCCATAATGCACAAGAACAACCATCATAACCGGAGCAAACTTCCTCATTCTGCAACCAAATGAATCAAGCGCCCTCCAGGCATAAATTCCCAAATAAGCAATATTACCACATTCTTTATAATTGGTCTAAATCTTCAATCAATTAAGTGACTACATGTCACATTTATACAATCTTCACGTGGTCACACTCCCACGACCTTCCACACAAAGCAACAACTCTGCACATTCATACCACCGGCCGCACTAACGTTGTAAAACAAATCAAGAATCCATAATCAGGATGCAAAGTCTCTTTCACAAAACACCGATCTCAGATGACGCTGAGACAATACCAGCTTACCTTAAACATTCAAATCCCTTTTCTGCTCATCCGAGCTCGCGACATCTATGCCACCACCCAACTGCAACCTTGATCCTCGTTTCCAAATTTCATACCGCTCACTGCACTTAACATGCCAATATGCCATCGCACATGAATCTCATCATAGTTCCCGAACCACTAATAGGGTAAACACTTCATTATATAGAAACCTTCTACTTAACTCATTTCAGGTGAACTATAACAACTCCCGAATAAATTCTCATAACCATAGAATATACAAATCCTTAAGTAGTGGTCTAAGCCATCATAACTTTTCCGGGATCCGCCTACATATAACAGGCCATAATACTTGGATACTTCCAAATAAAATCAATTACGGCGGCTGACAAGCACTCGTACGCACCATCACTAATCACATGCATGACTTAATCACGCTGAAGGAATCGACCGTTGCCATCAATATGCCAATACCACCATGGATAACCAATCTAACTTCTTCTAATTTATCCTTAGCTGTCTTAGAAACAATAATAGCTTCGTTCAAAACATTGTAAACCAAAATCCGCACTCATCTTGAGTGACCTTATATCACGAGACCATGTTGTCTCAAATCCCACGGATCATCTCATACCCTCCAATGCTACACCACAAGCCGAAGATAACATAGAACACTCCAAGCCCCTTTTCATACTCCACTGCAAAAGCTCGACACTCAACCATACCATAGATTCGAAATCCTTAGGCACCACACTTCAACCCTTGAATCCACTAGGACCACTATTGAGAGTCATCCACTCCGACTTGGACCCGAATACAATCAACTCCAAGGATCTTCTAGCACATGAACACCCTCTCAATGAAGCACATGGCTGAATCACTACCTTATAACTCACCTATGTACTAAGCATAAATCTTGAATCTTTCCCAAAGCCTAAACCTGAGTCAATAAGGCCAACTTTTGCACACATTTATCAAATTGTATGCTCAATTACCACTTATGTCTTTTTTCCCTTAGCTTTAATAACCCACTAATATGCCAATAACCAGAATTTTCACCAGTAGATAACCGTGCAACCCAATCAACAGAATTCTCTCCCACTTAGCCTGAAGCTACTATTACACAACTCTAGAACCCACCAAGATTCTTTCTCCATTGTTGACATGATCCTGCACATCTAACTCGCCCAATTCCTCGAAATCCTTCTGTTAGCATTTCATGAACACTCTGAATCTCTAGCATCATTCGCATATTCGACCTCTTACTATATAGTTAGTAAAATCCTTCGCAGAAGATTTGCCAATCGCGCGACTGCTGTCCTGCTCACAGAAGATAACCCACCTTTGGAAATTACATGCCGACATCCTCCAAAGCCACTACACGGGGAACTATCACTATGACATCGATACCCCATCCTAAGCCCGTTCTCATTCACCAACTGTACCAGTTCGTTCACTCCTTATGGACATCTACTTAATGTGCGACCATATCTTCCAATTCACAGTTATATTGCATCCTTCTTCATGTCAACAACTCCTTTCTGTTGCATCCAATCTCCCGCCGTATAATAGCCAATATTTCAATTTAAGCCCGTGGACCCAATCACTGTCCACTAAGATTCCCAAATCACTCTAAAATTTTCCTCAAAGTGTGAAGCTATCCTACCACAGAACCCATATGCTACGTTGCCACTCTCCAACTTTGGTCAAACTCACCCCCTTTAAGCAACTACTCGACTTTCGCTTCTTATACCTGGCCTCCTAGAAATTTATCCATTACCTAACATTTCCCACATGTCCTTCCTCATCCTTTGTTGCCCAGTTGTTGGCTTAGATCAATATCTATCTTTGTAGCACTTGAACCGATAGATCTCTACCAACCTCAACCCCTTTCCGAAGTTCGTCCTTCTCGAGCCGTCAGCATTAGAAATACCCATTCAATCCTGAACCACCGCACACCGCGATCTCTGACAGCCGCTTTTTCAATACTATCTCACTATATCCTGCCCCGAAGGCGAATTGTAGAACATAATAACACCGGCGAACATAACACATTAAATCGAGGACAACGATACCACGTCGAAGATGAAAATTCCACCACACTTGAAAACACCAAGTCTCATTACTCTATCAATCCAAACCTGAATATTTATAGTCCAATTGTCTTTCCTCCGCCGAAAATAAAATACTGAATCTCAGAATCAAGCTCTGAGCAGACCTCCTTTCAAGTCATTCACTGCCCCGACATATAGGCAAGCATCCTACCATCACATCAATATTGTGCAATAACCAATCATAAGTATCATAGCAATCTGCACATAGACTCAAAACTCTCAAAAGTGCAGCAATTGAGTTGATGAAAGAATATCCTTCCGCAAGGCAACGACAATAGCCCCAACCAACTATGCAGGGAGTGGCATCCTGAACCATATCTGTAGTACCATTACAATTCCTCAAATTCCCGATTTATAACAAGCACTTCACGTCGCGTAAGATTGAGTAGGAAGGAAACATAGGCATAAGCCCAAAGGGGTCAAAGCGCACGTTGAGGAATCAAGAAGGGAAGTACTCCTAACAGTCCCGTAGCCTCTCGAAGATAAGTACAGACGTCTCCGTACCGATCCGCAAGACTCTACTAGACTTGCTCATGACTTGTGAGACTTAAGGGAACCTAGTGCTCTGATACCATGTTGTCACGACCCAAAATCCTATTGAAGGTCATGATGGCATCGGACACCACTGTCAGTCTAGCCAACACTAAAAGGTGATTAAATCTCATTTTTAGTATTTTGAAACCATTTCTTTTCATTACATATAATAATAATTAGTGAACTTTAGTGGGTACACAACGGTGTCTTAACAAATTCAAATAATAATTAAATCCCAAAGTCATCCCAGAACCTGGTGCCTCAAGTGGCAATTTCTAGGAAGAAAATGAGATACAATAATCGTCCGGAACATAAATGGGACAGTGGAGAAAATAAAACACAATACTCGGAAGGGGACTCTACTGGCTGCGGGTCGTCTGGACAGGTGCAGCTCACCTAAGTCTTCATATCAACCATGCCACTGCGCTAAGCTAGGCCACTAGATATACATGTGTCTGTGCAACAAAAATGCACAGCAAGTGTTAGTATGAGTACGAAAACAATGTCTACCCAGTAAGTATCCCGCCTAACCTCGAAAAGGTAGTGACGAGAGGTCGACTCTGACACTTACTAGTGGTCCAAGAATACCAGGTACGACAAAGAAATGAATAAGTATGAAACAGAGTAAATATGTGAAACAAACAAGTATAAATTACGTGGTACATTTCCCTTCTTTACAATTTAATCAACTCTCAACTAGCAAGTTCCCTCCGTACCGGAGCATATACATAGATACAATGGATTTCATCAAAGAGGTTGCCATATTTCAAATAAGGGAAAACCCTCGGATATACTGGCTTCTAGCCAAATATTACGCACAATTCAATGAGGACAATGTATGTAAAGGAACTGCCGAGGCGTACAGCCCGATCCAACATAAAATTAAACTATGCACTGCCAAAGGGTCGAACAGTGAAAACCCTAGATGCATCTATTACCCCGCTCGAGAATCATATGTGTGACACAGTCAATTATAAATAATAGAGTTACCCCACTCGCGAATCATACGTGCGACGCGGTCAATTATAAATACTTGAGTTACCCCGCTCGCGAATCATACCTGCGACGCGGTCAATTATAAATAATAGAGTTACCCCACTCGCGAATCATACATGTGATGCAGGTACTCACAGATACACACATTCAAACAGTAAATCCATACTTTATTAGGAAACATTTATCCAAGGGAAAGTCAATTCTCTTTCCCCGATTAAGAAAACAAAGTTTACTTATTTAGAACTTCATTTACTAATTTGATATGACTTAAGCAATTTAAATTTGTCAATAAGGCTACAAATATTTCAAGTATAGCATGCTTTCGAGTCCTAGACTACCCGAACTTAAGAAAAATAGTAGCTACGCACGGACTCTCGTCACCTCGTGCGTACGTAGCCCCCATAATTAGCAGCACATAATCAATTATTTTACCTATGGGGACAATTCCTTCTTACAAGGTTAGAAAGGAGACTCACCTCTCTCCGAAGTTCCATAACCGGCTTCCAAGCTCTTCCAGTGACTCAAATCGATGCACAACGCTTTAATGCTAGCCAATAATTATGCAAACCATTAATATATGCTCAAATACCCATTATGATCCAATTTATAACAATTTCTAACCCCGATCGAAAAGTCGATAAAAATCACCCTCGGGCCCATGTGCCCCGATTCCGAAGTTTTTTGAAGATAATAATCACCCATAACTTTACAAACCAAACATATAATTTACTCTAAATTTTGTGCCCAAAATCGCGATCAAAATCCAAGAATACCAAATTCCTAGGTTTTCCTCAAAATCCCAAATTTCTACAAATTTCCACACTAAATCTATATATAAACCTTGTATTTAACTCAAAACTAGTGGAAACCACTTACCTTGTGCTTGGTGATGAAAATAGCACTTCAAAGCTGCTCCAAAATCGGCTCCCATGGAGAAAATATGGTGAAAATGATCCCAAACCCTAGTCTTAAAATAACACACTGCCCAGCCCGTTTTTCGCACCTGCGGCCACTTGACCGCTTTTGCGGTTCTGCAGGTTCAGACCAACTACCGTCGATGCGGTCTTCCACCAGGACCCTCATCTCCGCATCTGCGGCTCCCCGCGTGCAGGTGCGGTCCCGCTTCAGCAAATCTCGACCCATCTGCGGTCCACGCCTTCCCCAGCAAAAATCCGCCTCACGAGTCCTTTCCCGCTCCTGCAGAGCTCGCACCTGCGGCCCTCTTTACCCAGGTGCGATCACACCAGAAGCTCAGCTGCTTCAGCCCTTCCTCAAATTCCATTTTTGATCCGTTAACAACTCGGAATCCACCCGAGGCCCCGGGGACCTCGTCCAATCACACCAACCAGTTCCAAAACATAATGCGGACCTGCTCGAGGCCTCAAATCACATCAAACAACGCTAATACCATGAATCACACTCCAATTCAAGCTTTATGAACTTTAGAACTTCTAACTTCGTCATTCGATGCTGAAACTTATCAAATCACGCCCGATTGACCTCAAATTTTGCACACAAGTCCCATTTGATATTACGGACCTACTCCAACTTTCGGAATCGGAATCCGACCCCGATATCAAAAAGTCCACTTCCGATCAAATTCTTCAAAAACCTTCAAATTTCTAACTTTAGCCAAATTACTCCAAAATGACGTACGGACCTCCGAATTCATATCTGGGCGCGCTCCCAATACCAGAATCATTATATGGATTTATTCCCAAATTCGAGATCCCAAATGGACATCGATAACATTGAGATGCACTTCAACCCAAATTTATGTATTCCTTTCCAAACGCCAACTTCCATGATATGCGTCGAAAAGTTCCCGGGTCATCCAAAACCCGATCTGAACATATCCCAAGTTCGAAATCATCATGCGAACCTGCTGGAACCTTCAAATCCCAATTCCGAGGTCGTTTACTCAAAAATCTAATCTTAGTCCATTCTTCCAACTTAAGGTTTCCTAAATGAGAATTCTCTTTCCATATTGACTCTGAACTTCTCGAAATTCAATCCCGACCATGCATGCGAGTCATAATACCTTAAATAAAGTTGCTCATGTCCTCAAACTGCCAAACGATGCGCTAGATCTCAAAACAACCGGTCGGGTCATTACACATCCGGTATAGAGGAATAGAAATGGGCTGGGTGCCTAGAGCCACATCAATGCAAAAGTCAATATCCCTGTCGGGTGGCATCCTTGACAGATCTGCAGGAAATACCTATGGAAACTCACGAACAACCAGCATCGAATCTATCAAAGAAGACTCAGCATTAGAATCAGGAACATGTGACAAATAAGCCAAACACCCCTTCTCAATCATGCAATAGAGGCAACCCCGGCAAAGCCAAACACTCTGCAAGAAGAATGACCAGTAGTCCCTTTACATTCTAATCGAGGCAACCCCGGCAAAACTAAGGTAATTGTCTTGGCATGACAGTCCAAGATGGCATAATATGGTGATAGCCAATCCATGCCCAATATGACATCAAAATCCACCATATCAAGAAGCAAAAGGTCTACACTAGTTTCAAGACCCTCAATAACGACCACACACAATCTACCACAATAGCATCCCCCACGAGTGTAGACACATAAACAGGGACACTTAGGAAATCACGGGGCACAACCAAATACGAAGAAAAATAAGACAACACATAAGAGTAAGTATACCCCGGATCAAACAGAACTGAAGCATCTCTATTGCAAACTGAAATGGTACCTGTGATAACAGCATCGGAGGACTCTGCCTCAGGTCTGGCTTGAAATGCATATAATTGGGGCTGGGCCCCGCTACCCTGGATTATGACTCTAGGAGGACCTCTGGTGGGCGGACCTCTACCTCTAGCGACCTGACCTCCACCTCTAACAGTCTGGCCCCTACCTCTGGCTACCTGACCCCTGCCTCTGGCTGGCTGGGCAGGTGGTGTTGCAGCTGGTGTTGAAACTAAGGCACGAGAACCCTGGTACTGAAGCTAGTTACCCGAATACCTCGAACAAGCTCTCCGAATATTCCCATATTCACCATACTCAAAACATCCCTTCTGATATAGAGGCTGACCCTGACGAGCCGGCTGACCACGATAATAACTCTGCAGAGGAGGTGCTCTGATAGGAGTTGATGGTGCACTGTAGACTGGCTGAGAAGAAGGAGGCATATAAGAAACACGACAACCTAGGTACCATAAGATGTCTGAAGTGCTGAATGAAATGGCTTGGAAGAATGGCCCCTGCTAAAAGTAACCCCGCCTCCAGATGAGGCACCGCTGAATCCACCGGAATGGTGAGGTCACTTGTCTGACCCTTGACCTCCCAATCCGAGAACCATCTCAACTCTCCCGGCCATATTGGCCGCATCCTGAAAGGAAATCTCGCTCCCCGTCTCCTTAGCCATATGCAACCTGATGGGATGAGCAAGGACCTCAATAAATCTCCTGAACCCCTCTCTCTATGTGGGTAACAAAAGAATAGCATGTCGAGCCAGATCCACAAAACGAGTCTCACACTAGGTGATAGTCATGCTACCCTATTGAAGACGCTCAAACTGACGACGGTGCTCCTCTCTAGTAGTGATAGGTAGAAACTTCTCCAAGAAGAGGTGTCAAAACTGATCCCAAGTCAGAGCAGGCGACCCAGCTGGTTTAGTCAACAAATAATCCCTCCACAATTTCTTGGCAGAACCATCCATCTGAAAAGAAGCAAAATCGACCCCATTGGTCTCCAAAATATCCATGTTCCAAAGAACCTCATGACAGCTACCAAGGTATTCCTGAGGATCCTCCGAAGTAGTACCACTGAAATGAACAAGGAAAAGCTTGATAAACCTGTCCAGGCTCCACAAGGCATCTGAGGACATGGCTTCCCCGTAAACAAGCGGTGCTACAGAAACTGGCTGAACTACCCCAACTGGATTGGTTGTTAGGGTATGAATCTGAGGAGTAGCAATCTACTCAAGAGTGTGGGTAACAGGAGTCTGCACCCCTCCTCCAGCCTGAGATACGACTGCTGACACGAGGAATGGGCCAGTCTGGGATACACTCTCCATAAGTCCCACTAATCGTACCAAAGCATCTTGAAGTACCGGGGTAGCAATAAACCCCTCTAGGACCTGAGTTGGTCGCGCTGGAACGGTCTGAGCTGGATCCCCCTCATCAATCTCTATCTGGGGCTCCATAGTTGGGGCTACTGCCTGAGCAATGGGTTGCATCCCGCCCCTGCCTCGGCCTCTGGTATGGCCTCGTCCTCTTCCCCTAGTAGGAACTGTTGCTGTTGGAGGACCTGATTGTTGGTCAGCGAAAGAAGAAGAAGCACGTGTTCTCGCCATCTGCGAGAGAATAGAAGAGTTCAATCAGTATTTGAGATAACAAGACCCGCACGATAGAGTAGAAATAAAATGAGTTTGTTCCTAACTTCATAGCCTCTGAGAGAGACGTCTCCATACCGATCCTTCAGACTCTATTAAGCTTGTTCATGAATTGTGAGACCTAGGCAACCTAGTTCTCTGATACTAACTTATCACGGCCCAAATTCTCAACCCTCGAGATCGTGATGGCGCCTAAAACCATACTTGCTAGGCAAGCCAATGTTAGAACTTAACTAACTGTTTTCTTTTAAAAATTTATTTAAACATAATAGATAGTTTAAAACAAATATGAAATCTAATATTGTTCAAATTATATCAGTAATAATTAAATATTGAAACGAAACCACGAAACTAATGCTAATATCTACTCGGGGTCTGAAGTCACAGTTCACGAACTACTAAAGAATACTACAATTATTTGGCTGAAAGAAAATATATATCTGTCTTGAATGAAATAACACAGTAAATGAATAAATGGGAGAAGACTCCAGGAAATCTGTGGACGCCAGCAGATCTACCTCGTGTCTCAATGCGAATGCTCAGCTACTACTCGAAACTCAACTCTGGCGAGAACCTGGATCTGCACAAAAGTGAAGAATGCAGTATCAATACAACCGACCCCATGTACTGGTAAGTGCCGAGCTTAACCTCGACGAGGTAGTGACGAGGCTACAGCGGGGAATTTATAATATTACCTGTAAACAATGTATAATAGAGGAAGAGGGAATACTAAACTAAATAAACAGTAACTTGCAGCAATTAATAAAATAACTCAGCTAACTTTTCCAGATCTCAGTTATGACCAATCCATATGAAAATTTTCAAAATTTCAACTTAAATAATAGTAAGAGCAAAATACGAAATGACAACAATAAAACAGTGAGTATTCCAGTCTTTATTTTTATAACCAGTAAAACATGAATATTCTACCTTATTACTCCTTGTTGCGGCGTGCAACCCGATCCCACTTGTCCACACTTATTGCTCCTCCCTATATATATATATATATATATATATATCACCTTTATTTCTCATGTTGCACCATGAAACCCGATCCCACATGTCCACCCTTATTACTCCTTGTTGCAGCGTGCAACCCGCTCCCACCAGACAATCACATTTTATCATTTATAGTAAATCTTTCACAAATTAAATCAAAGTCTTTCACAATATTTATGTCTCAACAAATGCAAACAGAAAGTTGTACTATTCAGAAGCTTCACTAATTACCATTACACTGACAACCAGCTCAACCATTCATGTACCACAATGAAGCTAAGGAACAATTAATACTTTCAATTAAGCGAGGCAATATCTAACAAAACAAGTAAACACAACAAGGAGGCATGGAGGAATCAATGATCATGAAAAAATTAAGACATGAATGTAATAAATTTGAAACAAGGAAGGGAACATGCTAAACAGATAATTTGATGGTGCATAGATACCCGTCATCTCACCTATACGCCAGCCACACACATGCAATTTCACATAGCATTTAAGTTGGGAATTCCTAATCCCTCAAGTCAAGGTTAGACCAAACACTTACCTCAATTTCGCATGCCACTCACTGCTCAATTACAGTTTTTCCTTTAGAAATTGCCTCTAACCCGCTCGAATCAAATCATAATTGGTTCAATATCAATAATTATTGCTAAAGGAATTAACTTTAATGAAAAATCATGGTTTTCCTATGTTTTCCTATCAAAATACAAAAATCGACCCCAAGATCGTTGGTCTAAACTCGAGGTTTGAACCAAAACCTGTTTACCCATTCTCCCCAAACCCAGATATACAATTGGTTTTGGAATCCGACCTCAATTCGAGGTCTAAATTCCCAAATTTCGAAATTCCTAAGTTCTACCCAAAATTCCCAAATTTTACCATGAAATTCTAGATTCTAGGTTGTAATCTTGTAAAAAGTTGTTAAGTATTGAAAGGAATTAGATAGAAAGCACTTACCTATGATTTGGAGAAGTCTTGGTCTTTGAAAAATCGCCTATGGAGGTTTAGGGTTCAAGAGAATTGAAAAATGGGTGAAAATCCCGTCAAAGTCCCACTTAACAGGCTGTGGATGTCGCAATTGCAACTGGAGCTTCGCATTTGCGAAGCTTGCGAATGCAAGAGGGATATCGCAATTTCGAACCCTTCGCATTACTGAAGCCTTCGTATTTGCGACAATTGGGGGCCTTGACAATTCCAGGAAGTATCTCGCATTTGCAAGCATGGCCTTCCCAAGCCTGTTTCGTATTTGCGACCAATATATCGCATTTCCGAGGATGGCCTTCCAGGCCTATTTTGCATTTGCGACAATATGCGTCGCATTTCCCACGCCGGCCAAGTTCGCATTTGCGAAGACTGATCTTGCATTTGCGAGATCAGAGGCCTGTACCTGACATCAGTTACACCAGCAAATTTTTAAGTTCTAAAATCACTCTGTTGCCTATCCGAAACTCACCCGAGCCCTCGGAGCTCCAAACCAAACATGCACACAAGTCCCAAATCATCATACAAACTTGATCGCAGGATCAAATCACAAAAATAACATATAAAACTACGAATTCAACCTCAAAACTCATGGTTTTCTCAAGAACACTTCAATTTCACTATTTCTCAATCGGACGTCTGAATCACGCCAAATCAACTCCGATTCTCATCAAATTTCACAGATAGGACTTAAATATCATAATAAACCTGTACCGGGCTCCGGAACCAAAACACGGGCCCGATACCAACGAGTTCAAACATTAATTCATTTCTTTATTTCCTTAAAATCTAGCAAAGTAATTTTCTTCAAAAATTGATTTCTAAAGATAGGGACCTCAGAATTCAATTCCGGGCATATGCCCAAATCCCATATTTTACTGCGGACCTCCCGGGGTTGTCGGAATACGGATCCAGGTCCGTTTATTCAAAATGTATACCAAAGTAAACTAAAAATTAAAATTTTAACTCTAGAAATTATTATTCCTCATATTTTAACATAAAGGCTTTTTGGATTTACACCTGGACTGCACACGCAAATCGAGGTAATTAAAATTAATCTTATTAAAGCTAATGAACCCAGAATGGTGTCTTACTTCATAAGATGACCCCTTGGTTCATCACACCACATTGGCCGCATCATGAAAAGTAATCTCGCTCCCAGTATCCTTAGCCATCTGCAATCTAATAGGCTCAGCAAGACCCTCAATAAACCTCTTCACTCTCTCTCTCTATCTCTCTTTCTCTCTCTATCTCTCTCTATCTCTCTCTATGTGTGTGTGTGGGGGGGAAACAAAAGAATAACATGACAAGCCAAATCCACAAAATGAGTCTCATGCTAAGTAACAGTCATGCTGCCCTTCTGGAGACGCTAGAACCGACGGCGGCGCTCCTCTCTCGTGGTGATAGGAAGAAACTTCTCTAAGAAAAGATATGAGAACTGATCCCAAGTAAGAGCAGGCGACCCAGCTGATCTAGTCAATAAATAATCTCTTCACCATTTCTTGGCGGAACCAGTCATCTGAAAAGCAGCAAAGTCGACCCCATTGATCTCCAATATATCCATGTTTCGAAGAACCTCATGACAACTATCAAGATACTCCTGGGGATCCTCTGAAGTAGCACCACTGAAATGAACTGGAAAGAACTTGGTAAACTATCCAATCTCCACAAATCCTTGGAAGACATAGCTTCCCCATTAGCAGGTTGTGCCGCAGCAACCAGCTGAACTACCCCGACTGGATGAGTTGCTGGGGTCTAGAACTGGGGAGCCATCTACTCCGGAGTATGAGTAGTAGGAGTCTAGGCTCCTCCTCCAGCCTGAGATATAAGGCCCATTAATCGGACCAAAACATCCTGGAGCACTGGGGTGGAAATAAACCCATCAGGGACCTGAGCTAGTCCGGCAGGAATAGCCTGAGCTAGAACCTCCTAATCGAACTCTACCTGAGGCTCCACAGCTGGGACTACTGCTCGGGCTCCGGGCTGAGCCCTGCCCCTGCCTCGGTCTCTGGCCCAGCCTCGGCCTCGACCTCTGCAACTCATAGGTGTAACGACCCGGCCGGTCGTTCCGAGAGTAATAGTGATGTTTCCCCCATTTCTGCTTCTCTATGTGTTGTTCAATATTATTATGTTTCTTTGGGTTGGTTGGTCCGGGTTCGGAGTGATTTTGGAAGGTAATGAGATACTTAGTCTCTTAATTTGGAAATTTAGTTGGAAAAGTCAACCGGAAGTTGACTTATGAGTAAACGATCTCGGATTAGAGTTTTTATGGTACGGATAGCTCCGTTAGGTGATTTTGGACTTAATAATGTGTGTTCGGAATGTTATTTGGATGTCCGTTGTAGAATTAGGCTTGAATTGGTGAAATTGGAAATTTGGCGATTTCCGGTCGGCAGTGGAAAATTAGATATCGGGTTCAGAATGGAATTCCGGAAGTTGGAGTAGGTTCGTAGTTTTATTTGTGACGTGTGTGCAAAATTTGAGGTTATTCGGACGAGGATTGGTAGGTTTCGGCGTCGTTTGCAGAATTCAGAAGTTTAGAAGTTCTTAGGCTTGAATCCGAGGGTAATTTGGTATTTTTGATGTTCTGTTGAGTGATTCGAAGGCTCGACAAAATTTATATGATATTATGGGATGTGTTGGTATGATTGGTCGGGGTCCCAAGGAGCTCGAGTGAGTTTCGGGGTGGTTTCGGACCATTTCTAGGCCATTTTTAGCTGCTGTTTTTTGGCTACAGTAGTGTGCTACATGATCGCAGGGAATTGGTTGCAATCGCGATGATTAAAATGAGAGAAAATGGTCAGTGAATCGCGATTGCGGAAGGCCTTTCGCGATCGCGTAGAGGAAAGTTTCTGATGCATTGACCCGACTTTGGAAGCTTGTATCTTGCAATCTATAAGAAATTTGGAGATTATTCGAAAATGAAAGTTGTATCTATTTGTGTCTAGTTTTCAGGAAATCAACTCATTTGGCATTTGGAGTTGTTTATAAAGAGTTATGGTTGATACACTACAGCCTATTTGGGAAGAGTTTGGAAATCGCATTGTGTTGCATAGGGCTGATTTTGGCAGCTTATATATCGTAATCTACAAGGAATTGGGAAATGATCAAAGAATAAAAGTCATATCCCTTGGTGTTTAGTTTTCAAAAAGTCAAACCATTTGCAATTTGGAGTTTTGTACAAAAACTTATGACCATTATACTAGAGGCTATGTGGAAGAGCTGGGCATTTGTTCTTCGCGATGCATTTTCCGTGATCGTGAAGGGCAAATTTTTGGCTAAGAAAAGTTGGGCTTCATGATTGCAGAGCATTTTCCACTATCATGATGATTAAATACCTAGGAAGAAGCTATATATCGAGATTTCGTCCATTTTTAACATATTTGGAGCTATGGAGCTCGGATTGAAGCGATGTTTTAGGCGATTTTCACCATATGGAATAGGGTAAGTGATTTATATCTAATTTTGGTCAAACTACATGATTATGATTTTAATTTCATCATTTAATTTGTGATTTGAGGTGGGAAATTGGGAAAAATGGGAAAGAATTCTTGAGTTGGATTTTTGGGGTTTTGAATGGGATTCTGTTATCGGATTGGAGTAAATTTGATATGGTTGAACTCGTGAGTAAAAGAGGTTTCTAGTTTTGTAATTTTTTTTGGATTCCGAGAAGTGGGCCCGGGGGTCGGGTTTGGCCAATTTCGGGATTTGTGGTTTAATTGGATAATTTTTATGTGGGCTTCGTTCCTTTAGCAAATATTAATGGTAATATACTGATTTTGGATAGATTCGGGGTGATTTATGGCCGAGTCGAGCGGCAAGGGCATTGCGTAGTAGAGTTTTGTCCAGTTTGAGGTAAGTAACGATTGTAAATCTAGACCTGAGGGTACGAAACCCCGGAATTTCGTACTATTTCACTACATTGAGGTGACGCACATGCTAGGTAACGGGCGAGTGGGCATGCACCGTTAGGGATTTTGACTTGTTCCATCCCGTAGCGACTATAGAGTTTCATATTTTGATTAAAGCAGTATAATAGTTATATGTTTTGGAAATAATTCTTATAACTTGGGTTGAATGCCATGTTTGGGGCCTTGTGCCTGTACTGTTTGGACCCTCAGGGGTATTTTGTTACTATCCTCACACTGTTTTTATTCGAAAGCATATCCTCAGTCATGATTTTACCTATTTATTGTTTGATTCAGTTTCATTACTCTAATTTAAAAGTATATGAAAGTTGTTTTAGGTTGAGTCCCCTGATTTAACTGAAACACCCGAGTGGCTTGTGAGGTTGATGACTGAGTGAGGCTGAGGGCCTGATCGTGAGGATATATATATATATATATATATATATATATGCATCGGGTTGCACGCCGCAACGATATATGGATCGGGTTGCACGCCACAACGGTATTGGGTCGGGCTGCACACCGCAGCGATATAGCACTTGGACTATAGCAGCCCCTACGGAGTCTGTATACCCCCAGTGAGCGCAGGTACCTACTGAGTGCGAGTGTTGAGTGACGAGTGTTGAGTGAAGAGTGATTAGGAGGCATAAGTGGCTGTGAGGCTTGCCCGAGGGGTTGTTCATGAGTGATATTTTGCCCGAGGGGCTTGTTTATGAAATCCTTATTTTCACTCTATTTTTTTATTGAGCCTCTATTGAAAATGTTGAAGATATTCGTACAGGTTCCATTGAAACTGAAGTTTTAATTAATATTTCTGATTTGACACTTGTTGTCTCATTGAAACTTTAAAACATTTGAACTTTATGTGATTTTTTTTACTTCTTGTCACTGCACTCAGCCTTTATCTATGGTTGTTACTTACTGAGTTGGCGTACTCACATTACTCCCTGCACCTTGTGTGCAGATCCAGGTGTCGCAGGACATCCGAGTGAGTGTTGATTCATCCTCAATCAATTCTGGAGTCTAGCAAGGTAGTTGCACGGAGATTGCAGCCTTGCTCTTCTCACTCATATCTTTCAGTAGACTATTTTTATTAGACTTCTCTTGTCGTTTGGGTAGACTGTATCTGACTTGTATCATAGATGCTCATGACTAGTGACACCGAGGTCGGGCTGTTGGTTTTATGTTTGTTTATTTTCACTTGTTTGAATTATTTAATGAAAGATTTATGACAAAAAAGATTAATAAATAAATTATTGAAAAGAATCATTGTATGCTTTGGATAACGACTCAGCTAGCCTAATACTGTGATACGCGCCATCACGACCGGGTAGTTTGGGTCGTGACAGTAGGAGCTGCTGCTGGAGGCTCTGGCTGCTGATTAGCAGAAGATGCGGTACGTGTCCTCGCCATCTGCGAGAGAATAAGAATAGGAGAGTTCAATCAGTATCGAGATAACAAAGTCGCACGATAGAGTTGAATAAAAGTGAAATTTGTTCCTAGACTTCATAGCCTCTGGGAGATAAGTACAGTCGTCCCCGTACCGATCCCCCAGACTCTACTAAGTCTGTGCGTGAATTATGAGACCTAAGCAACCTAGTGCTCTAATACCAACTTGTCACGATCCGAAATTCCCACAGTCGGGATCGTGATGGCGCCTAACATTACACTTGCTAGGCAAGTCAATGTTAGAGATTGTTTAACCATTTATGTTCATTTTTAGTAATTAATAGCAATTAAACAAAATAAAACGGAATAACTATAGAGTAAGTATATGCATCGAAGTCATTTACATCATTTCTCCTCAAAAACCTGGTGTCACAATTTCACGAACACACTATGATTTCCTACAAACATGAGTCTAAAAGAAATTTACATCTGTTTTTGGAATGTAAGAAAAACAGTAATAAAGGGATATAGAAGGGGACGTCAGGGCCTGCGGACGCCAGCAGGACTACCTTGGGTCTCCAACTGTGAATCTGAGCCAAGTTTCTCAGTCAACCACAACCTGCTCCGAAATCTGCACAAGAAGTGCAGAGTGCAGGATCAGTACAATCGACCCCATGTACTGGTAAGTGTCGAGCCTAACCTCGGCGAAGGTGTGACGAGGCTACGGCGGGACACCCACGATATATATATATATATATATATATATATATATATAAGTATATAAAGAGGGAAACAATAATTTAAGAAATAAATTACAAGAATAAATAATTACGTAATTAGTGTCTTATGCATATTCATCTATAACCAATCCTTAAGAAGAATAAAACCATCGAATAATTTACGAGGTCAACAAAAAATAAATAAACACATATACTAATGCGGCGTGCATCCCGATCCCACAAATCCTCCCTTATTCCTCTGTAACAACTATATTAAAGGTAAATACTATATATATATATATATATATATATATATATATATATATATATATATATATATATATGTTGCGGCGCGCAACCCGATCCCACCATATATCAATATCAATATAATAATGCACCCTTATTACTCCGTTTCAATCCACCCTTATTCCTCCTATTGTGGCGTGCAACCGGATCCCACCGAATATTCACATTCACCCTTATTCCTCCTCATAAATCCTCTTTTATTCCTCCTGTTGCAACATGCAACCCGATCCCACCAAATCAAAAATAAATTCCACATAGTGTACAGAAATTCATGAAATTCACACAAGGCCCTTTACCAACACTTGAATTTTAGAGCAAAGCAACTGGAAGCCGTATAAACAATGAAACTCAGTAAGATTACAACTAATCAGCGAGACCAAACCAAGATATCACAGAAAATGCTAATAAGAACAGTTTAAACCAAATAAAAGGGAGAGAAATAATCCTACAGGGAACAAATATAAATTTTTTATTTTTCTAGTTAGAATGGATTGGTCGTACCTATCCAATCAATAATTGTTTATGACTGAAAGGTAACGATTAAGCACAGAATTACAGTTACACAGGTAACAAGTAAAGCAAGAAGGGGAACAATATAAGGGAAAACGGAAGAAAATAGGTAAAACAGGTAAATTGGCAGCGCATAGGTACTCGTCACCTCACGTATACGCCGCTCACATGATTTATCACATAACAACAATTCAAAACTTCCTAAACCCTCAAGTCAAAGTTAGACACAACACTTACCTCGCTCCAAATATCACTCAACGTTCAATCACAGCCTTGCCTTTCAAATTAGTCTCCGAGCCAACAATATCTAGAAAATTACCAACCAAATGATTCAAAATAAGCTTTAGGAATCATCCAGATTATCCAATCACCCCCAAGCCCAGATATATAATTGGTTTTGGAATCTGACCTCAATTTGAGGTCTAAATCCCCAAATTTTGAAATACCTAGTTTCTACCCAAACATTCCCAATCCCACCATGAAAACCTTAGATTCTAGGTTGAAATCTTGTAAAATTAAGTGAAAGATTGAAATAAATAAGCTAAGAATCACTTACTTATGATTTAGGGAAGAAATTGCCTTTGCAAAATTGCCTAAAGGGTTTCTAGTGTTTTGAAATGTTGAAAAATGAGAAAAATCCCGTCTAAGTAGAGACCCATCAGATGCAGATCTCACATTTGCGACAAGAGCTTCGCAATTGCGAAGCTCGCAAATGCGAGAAAGTATCGCAAATGCAAACTCTTCGCATTTTCTGCAGCTCTCGCAAATGCGAGCATTATGTCGCAAATGCGAACAATAGCCTTCCGCAAATTCGATCCTATTTTCGCAATTGCGAGCCTACCCAGCCCAGTCCCTTGCTCGCAAATGCAAAAAAATATCGCAAATGTGAGGCTCGCATTTGCGAGCCAGACCTTGCAAATGCGAGATCTGCGGACCTGAACTCACACCAGCAATTCTTTCTAGGTTCTTTTCACTCTGTAGCCTATCCGAAACTCACCTGAGCCCTCGGGACTCCAAACCAAATATGCGTACAAGTCTAAAAATATCATACGAACTTGCTCCTGTGGTCAAATCAGAAAAATGACACCTAGAACTACGAATTTAGTACCAAAACACATGAAATTTTCAAGAACACTTTAAAATTTCTATTTTATCAACCGAACACTCGAATCACGTCAAATCAGTTCCGTTTTTCACCAAATTTCACAAATAAGGTATGAATATCATAACGGACCTGCACCGGGCTCCGTAACCAAAATACGGACCCGATACCAACAAAATCAACCATTAACCAACTTCATAAAACCTTTATAATTTCAGTCTTTCAATTTTTATCANTATATATATATATATATATATATATATATATATATATATATATATATATATATATATATATATATATATATATATATAAAGAGGGAAACAATAATTTAAGAAATAAATTACAAGAATAAATAATTACGTAATTAGTGTCTTATGCATATTCATCTATAACCAATCCTTAAGAAGAATAAAACCATCGAATAATTTACGAGGTCAACAAAAAATAAATAAACACATATACTAATGCGGCGTGCATCCCGATCCCACAANTCTAGTGTTTTGAAATGTTGAAAAATGAGAAAAATCCCGTCTAAGTAGAGACCCATCAGATGCAGATCTCACATTTGCGACAAGAGCTTCGCAATTGCGAAGCTCGCAAATGCGAGAAAGTATCGCAAATGCAAACTCTTCGCATTTTCTGCAGCTCTCGCAAATGCGAGCATTATGTCGCAAATGCGAACAATAGCCTTCCGCAAATTCGATCCTATTTTCGCAATTGCGAGCCTACCCAGCCCAGTCCCTTGCTCGCAAATGCAAAAAAATATCGCAAATGTGAGGCTCGCATTTGCGAGCCAGACCTTGCAAATGCGAGATCTGCGGACCTGAACTCACACCAGCAATTCTTTCTAGGTTCTTTTCACTCTGTAGCCTATCCGAAACTCACCTGAGCCCTCGGGACTCCAAACCAAATATGCGTACAAGTCTAAAAATATCATACGAACTTGCTCCTGTGGTCAAATCAGAAAAATGACACCTAGAACTACGAATTTAGTACCAAAACACATGAAATTTTCAAGAACACTTTAAAATTTCTATTTTATCAACCGAACACTCGAATCACGTCAAATCAGTTCCGTTTTTCACCAAATTTCACAAATAAGGTATGAATATCATAACGGACCTGCACCGGGCTCCGTAACCAAAATACGGACCCGATACCAACAAAATCAACCATTAACCAACTTCATAAAACCTTTATAATTTCAGTCTTTCAATTTTTATCAAAAATTCATTTCTTGAGATAGGGACCTCGGAATTCAATTCCAGTCATATGCCCAGGTCCCATATTTTATTACGAACCCACCAGGACTGTCGGAACACAGGTCCGTTTACTCAAAACATTGACCAAAGTCAATTAAAATCACTTTTAAATTCAAAAAATTATTATTTCTTCAATTTTTTCACATAAATGCTTTCAGGAATTACGCCCGGACTGCGCACGCAAATTGAGGTAGGTAAAAATGAGATTTCTAAGGCTAACGAGCGCAAAATAGAGTCTTAAATCACAAGATGACCCTTTGGGTCATCACATCATTGCTCCTTTCGATAGGATCTCTCCGAAATTTTTCAACAACACAGACTCGATCTCGTCATCCTGCAGATCATTACCCTTAATGGCTCATGTGTAAGAGGTAACATGCACGTTGGAGTCAGTGGTCCTGTTATATTTGGGTATGTCGGGCATACCGAACTTCTTTGTAATGGGCTTCGCAGCCGCACTCGGAGGGAATGGTTTCTCCACAAACTTCTTCGAATCCATTCCTTTCAAGATTGGTGGTGCCCCCTGTACCTTTTTAACTCGCGAGTTGTAAGTCTCCACCTTTTTATCATTGGCTTCAATTTTCTTCTCTCCTGATTCAATTCTCTTGGTGAGATCCTCGAATATTTTCATTACAGCAGGATCGGTCCCCATGTGTTATCACTCGATCTTTCCAGTACCGGCTCGGTACGGCGAGTAGTCTCCAGCTTGACCCTATTTGGAGCTCTATGCTGATTTTGTAACTGAGCAATGGCGGCTTCTTGAGCTTGAAGCATTTTGAATATGTGATGACCCAAGGAGACATCTTATGAATTAAGACTCTATTCTGGGCGCATTAGCCTTAAAAAATAATATTTAATTTCCTTGATTTGCGTGCACAATACAGGCATATAATTCGGAAAGCCTTTATGTGAAAATATGAGAAACAATAATTTTTAGAGTTAAAATTTGATTTTAATTGACTTTGGTTAACATTTTGAATAAACGGACCTGGATCCATGTTCCTACAGTCCCGGGAGGTCCGCAGTATAATATGGGACTCGGGCGTATATCCGGGATTGAATTCTAAGGTCTCTAGCTTTAGAAATCATTTTTTGAAGAAAATTGTTGTGTTGGATTTTTAATGAAATAAAGAAATGAATTAATGTTTGAAATTGTTGGTATCGGGCCTGTATTTTGGTTACAGATCCCGGTATATATTTTTTATGATATTTAAGTCCTATCTGTGAAATTTGGTGTGAATCGGAGTTCATTTAACGTGATTCGGATGTCCGTTTGAGAAAATAGTGAATTTGAAATGTTCTTGAGAAAATCATGAGTTTTGAGGTTAAATTCGTAGTTTTAGGTGTTATTTGTTTTTATTTGATCGCACGAGCAAGTCTGTATTATGTTTCTAGACTTGCGTGCATATTTGGTTTAGAGTCTCGAGGGCTCGGGTGAGTTTCGCACAAAGAGTGATGTCGTGCAAGTTTCCTTTCTATTTTTAAATGCTAAAATTATTGTTGATCACTGTCTTATTGTTTTCCTCACTCCTTATGTTAAAAAAATTCCCCATCGCATGCTCCCTTCCCATTATTTGTTGTTTTAAATTCTTTATTTGTTGTTATTTCTGTTAGCATGATTATTCTGTCCAGGTTTTATGTGGTGTCTTGTCCTAGCCTCGTCACTACTTCATCGAGGTTAGGTACGACACTTACCAGTACATGAATTTAGTGTGTCACGACCATCTTTATTAGAACAGAATGTCCAGAGCCTTCAACAAGAGAGTCAAGCCGAGACAGCTCACACCGGGGCCGCTGGTATTGAAGAAGATCTTCCCTTATCAAGATCAAGCCAAAGGGAAATTCTCTCCCAACTGGCAAGGTCCTTACAGGTCCACAGAGTACTGACAGGAGGAGCACTCATACTCGCAGAAATGGACGGAGAAATATGGACAAAGCCTATCAATTCAGACACAGTCAAAAGATATTATGTGTAAAATCATCTTATGCTTTTCTACATGATGTAAATTGAACTATACTCGACTTGATTCATGTTTAAGAGGGGATACATAGGCATCCCTGTGGGTTCGGTCACAATTCAATAAAATTTCTATTTTCCCCATCATCAGAAACTGGGGCAGAATTTTGAGGAGGACCCTCAAAATTCCAAAGCAAGTTCAGCCAATAGCAGCATATGGAGCATCCAGAAATGTTGTCTAGTTAACTGGGGCAGAATTTTGAGGAGGACCCTCAAAATTCTACGGCAGAAGAAGTCGCAACGTCTCTGATCGTGTCACAATCACTGGTTCATCTAACCAATTTCTAAATTATATTTTACTATGTCTTTGAAAACTATGCATGCATGCTTTTGAAATAAACTCTGCTTTAGCAAATGTTGGCCCAATAATGTGAACAGGATCTTCAGACGAAGCAGAGAAAATCAAGCAAGCAGACGAAGGCATGAACCAACCCCCCTACAAAACTAAAGTTTTTTCTTTGAATGCAGGAACAGGGAATAGGCACATCTTGGAGTCACACCTTCATAACGACAAAGATACTGAACTCATTCCCAGCTAAGAAATACTCTACTATCACCAATTCTATCCATTGCATGAGACTAAGCTCTGTCTCAATCCTTGCATGAGACTAAGCCCTGCCTCCCTATTTGCATATGGCTATGCTCTGACTCCTATTTGCATGAGACTAAGCTCTGTCTCAATCCTTGCATGAGGCTAAGCCATGCCTCATTTCTCTGTATAAGGCTAAACATTGCCTTCACTTGCATGAGGCTAAGCATTGTCTTCACTTTGCATGGGACTAAGCCATGTCCCGAACTTTGCATGGGACTAACCCCTGTCTTTAACCCTGCATGAGGCTAAGACCTGCCTCCATATTTGCATAAGGCTAAGATTTGCCTTCTATTTGCATGAGACTAAGCTCTGTCTCAATCTTTGCATGAGGCTAAGCCCTGCCTCCCTATTTGCATAAGTCTAAGCATTGCCTTCACCTTGCATGAGGTTAAGCCCCGCCTCCCTATTCGCATAAGTCTAAGCATTGCATTCACCATGCATGAGGCTAAGCCCTACCTCCCTATTTTCACAAGGCTAAGCACTGCCTTCTCTTTGCATGAGACTAAGCTCTGTCTCAATCCTTGCATGAGGCTAAGCTCTGCCTCCCTTATCTGCATAAGGCTAAACATTTCCTTCACCTGCATGAGGCTAAGCCATGCCTCCATATTTGTATAAGGCTAAGCTCTGTCTTCTATTTGCATGAGACTAAGCTCTGCCTCAATCTTTTCATGAGGCCAAGACCTGTCCCGAACCCTCCATGAGGCTAAGCCCTGCCTCCATATTTGCATAAGGCTAAGCTTTGCTTTCTATTTGCATGAGACTAAGCTATGTCTCAATCTTTGCATGAGGCTAAGCCCTGCCTCCCTATTTGCATAAGTCTAAGCATTGCCTTCTCCTTGCATGAGGTTAAGCCCTACCTCCCTATTCGCATAAGGCTAAGCATTGCCTTCACCTTGCATGAGGCTAAGCACTACCTTCTCTTTGCATGAGACTAAGCTCTGTCTCAATCCTTGCATGAGGCTAAGCTCTACCTCCCTTATCTGCATAAGGCTAAACATTTCCTTCACATGCATGATGCTAAGCCATGCCTCCATATTTGTATAAGGCTAAGCTCTGCCTTCTATTTGCATGAGACTAAGCTCTGTCTCAATCTTTGCATGAGGCCAAGACCTGTCCCGAACCCTCCATGAGGCTAAGACCTGCCTCCATATTTGTATAAGGCTAAGCTCTGCCTTCTATTTGCATGAGACTAAGCTCTGTCTCAATCTTTGCATGAGGCCAAGACCTGTCCCGAACCCTCCATGAGGCTAAGACCTGCCTCCATATTTGCATAAGGCTAAGCTCTGCCTTCTATTTGCATGAGACTAAGCTATGTCTCAATCTTTGCATGAGGCTAAGACCTGCCTCCCTATTTGCACAAGGCTAAGCACTTCCTTCTCTTTGCATGGGACTAAGAATTGTCCCGAATCCCCAACGAGACTAAGCACTGTCTCTCTTGCACTATTCCCTTCTATCGGGCTAAGCTTTTCCCTCAACTCCATACAAGACTATGTCCCGAATCCCCAACGAGTCTAAGCACTATCTCTCTTGCACTATTCCCTTCTCTCGGGCTAAGCTTTTCCCTCAACTCCATACAAGACTAAGCCTTGTCTTGTTGCTCCTAGCATCATCTCTTTGCACCTCATGGGCTGAAATATCGCCAGCTTGTCTGAAGGCGTCATAGTCTGAAGGCACCATCCTCATAGCCGGGAGACACCATGCCATGGCCTGAGGATCTCTCAAACTTGCATATCATTATTCAAAGGCGTCATGGTTCATAGGCACCATTTTCATGGCCCGAGAACATCATTTCATGGCTTGCAAATCCTTACCGCTCAATTCATGGCCCGAGACATCATGGTCTAAGGACATCATCCTCAACCGTCCGAGGACAATCCACATAGTCTGAAGGGAATTTGCATCATGTTTAAATTTACGCAAAGATATATGCTTGTAGTGCGTCTTTTATTTGCAGGCCCGATGAGCAACCATTCCCCAAACGGGAGCAATCCCGCTCCAGTTCCTTCACACTACTTCAAACCTGACCGTTCACCGTAACCATTTCTCCTATTTAAAACCTTGTGTCCGTTCTTGTGGTAACTTTATCGGTATATTTTTCCGGTGAATCCAGAACTACACACGGCCTGATTCCTGTAAAATCAGGGATATGTAGGTAGCTCGGAAACCAGAGTGCGGCCTATGTCTCTTAAATCACTCTACTCGGTCAAAATTGGCCATCATATCTTTACCCGATAACTCTTTCATCCTTCCCTGGTAAAGATGGGCAGCTTTTGATACCCAATTTTCCCTATTTTATTTTCAAAAATGCATATATATCTTCAAAACAACGCATGAGCATCAATTAATATTTTTCCATAATTTCTTCATTACTTCTATTTGATGCTCTGTCTAGCCGGCTGAAATCCAAGGCTAGAATCTTGGATCCTATTTGCCTTCACTTCTTGTTTGCTATCTCTTAACTGGTATGCCTCCATTTATGTTATCATGATCTCTTCTATGTGTTACGTATTTCAATATGCTTCTGTTGTAATATTTGTCTCTTAGCCATCTCCTTACTTCTGATTTATATTAGCCTATTTCGAACCTCAATATGTCATGTTTATGACATGCTTCCAGTTTAATTTTTAACTAGTATGCCTTAGTCTTTGTTACCTCTTTATTTCACATGGTTGTATGGTTAGTGCTTCAAATTCCAACATGCCTCTGTTTGTCCTATGTTTATGCTTATTGCCCTCTTACTAGAATGCCTAAACTCTTATTAACCTGTCATGTGCGGTGTGTTAGTATAGTTAGTCTGCCTTAGCATGTCTCTGTTTAGCCTATGATATTTGTTTACTTATTTATGAAAATAGCATGTTTAATTCATACTACCCCACCCCATTTTGTATGACTGTCTGATAAGTAACTTAATTTCAACATGTTGTTCTCTATTTAATACATGTCTATATGCTCATCTAGTAATAGTTAATGAACTAAGTCAATTCCAACCATGTCAAACCTTGTTTGACTTAATTATGACTTTGTCATGTCTATGATTCCAGTGTTCCTGGAGATTGTTTAACTACTAGAATGCATGTCTGAACTCAATCTTCTAAATGTGGTTCTGTTTGTAGTTTTTGTAATCTTGTAATCTGTTTCTATTCACTTCTAAAATCCATATTGTTTTTCTTCTAAAACTATCTCTTATTTTTATATACTATTTTCTACTCCAGCTCTTAGATATCTAGGGTCCTACGACCCCCCCCCCTCCTAGTGTGAGCACTGCCCAGGAGTCAATGAGACTCCTCCGAACTCTGACACATTGGAGTTGGCCTTCCAAACTTGTTTACAAAAACTGTTTCTTTGAAAAGGTTCTGGTGTGAGCATTGCCCGGGGTCCCTGAGGCCCTTGGGAACTTTGACACACCAGAAGCCCATTTGATGTATTATGGACTACTGGTGTACTCCAGATTCAATTGAAGGCCTGACTTCAATGTTGACTTTGGGCTTGCCAAGGCTCCCTATAGTATAGTGATTTTATCATGTAATTCATTCATATTGGTTTATAATATTGTAATAATCCTTGTAAAAACAGATATGGGGTTATTAGTAAAAGTTGGAGAGGGATTTTAATATATCTTTTATCATATTCGTGTAGAAATCATGCTTATAGGTTGTTGCAGTGATTCCTTATGTGCATTAGAAACCATGCCTATAGGGTTTATCTCGTTATCCTGAGTTTTCACACTATGTCTCTTAGAAATCCTGCTTCTAGGTCGTTTATCAATTCTGCATAAATAATCATGTTTTCAAAATCTCAGTTTGTGCATTAGAAATCATATTTCTAGGATCTTCCTTGTTTAACTTTCTTGGAAACTGATTTACGCGTTTACCCGCCTAGATATCACGCCTATAGGAAATGTGTGCGTAAAAACCAGTTTCAACACTTAGATATCATGCCTATTGGAAACACACATAAAAACAGTCTTGACACTTAGACACCATGCCTATAGGAAATAACTGTAAAAATAGTTTCAACACTTAGATATCATGCATATAGGGAAAGTGTATAAAATCAGTTTATGTGTTTAGATATCATGTCTATAGGAAGTAATGTTTGTAATCAGTTTCAGCACAGAGACAGCATGCCTATAGAATCTAAAAGATAAAATCTTCCTGTTAAAAAATCAATCACTGGTTTATAATTATGGTCTGATTAACGTTTAGATACCATGTCTATAGGATTATGTCCGGTCATCACTTAGGCAAGCCTGTAGGATAATTAAAATCCTGGGTTTTTAAAAAACTGTGATTTCTTGTTGTTTGAAACGTGCCTAGATTTAGGATAGTAACAAAATCAGTAGGCAAACTGATAGATACTCGGTGCCTCGCTTGATAAAACTGCTATATATTCTGTTATACTCATTTAGATATCCTGCCTATAGGACCCTAAAACATTTAAAAACTGCTTGTCTGAATAGCATGCATCTGTTTGTCTATTTGTGGAGGTAAATATGAGCCCCTTAATTGCTCCTTATGTGACAGTGCTACTTGATTTTTGTTTGTCGCTTAGATTTTCCCCTTTTAAGCAACATAGGTGAGTCTAGAACCACCTTAATAGAGGTCCTAAACACCTCCAGGGCCATAGGTAAGGGACGGGTAGTGCACGCATAAGGTACGTACTAGATGCTATTAGAACGCTTAGGTAATAATTAAAAAGGGAGGGTAATTGGGTAGTAAAAGAGATGATGACCTGTGCGCTAATGCTACGCGTAACACCTCAATTTGGGGAAGGTTACCGAGTATTTCATAGAAGTGATCCTATAGGCTAATAAACTTAGGACTCATTTAATTCTCGTTTTTAAGTAATCTCTATTTGTTTAAACTGCTTTATTTCCTTTAAAGACTAATTAGCTTAATTGAGTTTGGCCGGGACCCACCGTTGTGGACCTCGAGGTGTGCCTAACACCTTTCCCTCAAGGTAATTTCGAGCCCTTACCCAATCTCTGGTGATGTAAACTTATTTATGAGTTATTTGCTTTAGGTGCCCTAACGCACCTTAATCCGTTAGGTGGCGACTCTTCAAATCCCATACCCCATCCCAAAAGGAAGGGAGTTGTCCCAAAATGTCAAAACCCGGACTCCGTGAGGAAAAAGGGGGCGCGACATTCGTTTTATTATTTCGCATGTTACTCTTGATTAATTTATTGGATAATTTTAGACTTAGTATTATATTTTTATTGTTTTAAATGTAGAATCCCTCTAATATTGGCTTGCCTAGAAAGTGTGGTGTTAGGCGCCATCACGATCCCGAAGGTTGGGAAATATGGGTCGTGACAGAATATCACTTGGAGACTGACTCCTTCATCTCCTCTGCCCTATATACCTCGGGTATCAGATCGGCCTTCTATGTGTACACTCCACTCGGGATTTGTGCCTAAGTACTCATTTAGAGAAACGTGCGAACTGACATCAACTGGGTTGATTGGTCGTACTCCTCCGAGATCAGCTTGTGGCACCTCGGTTCCTAGAGCAATCATATTTTTCATTTTCCCCGTGAAGTTCGAGGCCATTGTCACCATGTGTGGACGCGTTTTGTGAGTTTGACATGTTTCAACCTGAAAGCAAAAATTCTTGACAAGAACAAGCGTAAAATAGTGTGTTTTACTAGAATCAGTACTGAATAATCACTATTATCCTTAGCCCCACGGTGGGCGCCAAACTGTGTACCCTAAAATTCGAGTAACAATTAAACTTGTATTGTGGTTTTAAGGATACGTGATCTAATCCAATACCAATTAATAAATAATTAATTAAGTGAATAATATTCAACAACAAAATAAACCAAACCATAATTGTAGCAGTGTATCGAGCTCGATTCGAGATGGTCTCGAGGTTGGAAAATAAGAACACTGAAGAAAATTAATGAACAGTTAGAGAAATAGAGTAGCGTATATATTTTTATCAGTGAATGATGATGATACAAATGAATGGGGTCCCTCTTTATATAGTATATGAATCCTATATAAGGTACAACTCTAATAACGGAAATAAATCCCATGATTTGTGTCAATAACCGCTTGATTCGATATGTTCTGGGATTTCCGCCGAGATCTTCGGTCGGCTGCTAATATTTATCCATTCCATTATTATGCTTTACTCGAAGTCGGTCATGCTCGGTATCGATCTTCAGCGAGCCCTTCGATCTTCACGCTCCATACTCACCCATCTGTAACGACCCGGCCGTTCGTTTTAAGAATTTGCGCCCGGATACCCTATTTACCACTTCCCCCTTCTCTATTTATGTTATTGGAACTTGTCGGTGTGTTGAGTGATAAAATCGGGGGTGATTTTGGACACATAGTCCATAAATGTGGATTTTAGCTTTCGAAATCTGGTCGTAGCTAGAGTTGTGTGAAGACGGATCCGGAATGGAATTTTGTCGACTCCGTTAGCTCCGTTAGGTGATTTCGGGGTTAGGAGTGTACTCGGAATGTGTTTTCGAGGTCGGTTGTGGATTTAGGCTTGAATTGGCGAAAGTTAGAAATTCGGTGATTTCGTCCGATAGGTGAGATTTTGATATCGGTCTCGGAATGGATTACTGAAAGTGAAACCAGGTCCGTAATGTTTTTTATGACCTGTGTGCAAAATTTGAGGTCATTCGGATGAGTTTAGACGTGTTTCGACGTCGGATGTGAATTCTAGAAATTCCCTAAGTTCTTAGGCTTGAATCTACGCATAATTGATGATTTTGATGTTACGAGATGTGTTTTTAAGGCTCGAACAAGTTATAATAAGGTATTAGGGTTGGTTGGTAGGTTTGGTTGAGGTCCCGGGGGCCTCGGGTGTGTTTCGGGTGCCCAAACGGGCATATGTTGGCCTAAGTCCTTTGCTGGTTTTCTGATTTTATAGCAGCAGATAAATGTTCTCTGCGATCGTGTAGTGTTAGATGGAGGTGGTCAGAGATTGTGCTTCACGATCGCAGAAGTCCAGCCGCGATCGCATTGTTCTGGTCAGTTGGTCTCCGCGATCGCACGCCCATGATTGCGATCGCGTAAGGTATACTGAAGCTGGGGGAGGTGCAGTGTTTAACTCTATGCGGTCGCGTGGCCTCAGACGCGATCAAAATGTTGTAGGATCAGAAGGTCCGCGATCGCAGACCTTTAATCGCGATCGCAATGAAGGAATTTCAGGCGCGTGTTTCATTACTCTCCGCGATCGCAACTAATTGTACGTAATCGCATAAGGCAAATGCCTGGGCAGACTATTAAAACCCCAAATCCGAGGGTTTATGCCATTTTCATATTTTCGAATTTGAGAGCACGGGGAGGGCGATTTTTGAATACTTTTTCACCTGGGTAACTTGGGTAAGTGATTTCTATACCTTATAGATCAAATTCCATGATTCCAATCTTAAATTCAACCTTTAATTTCGAAAATTATGGGGAAAATGGGATGAACTTCATAGACCGAATTATTGAGTTTTGGTTGGGTATTTGACCTCCGATTTGAGATATTCTTATATGGTTAGACTCGTGAGTGAATGGGTGTCCGGAAAATATAAATTTTACCCAATTCCGAGAGTGGTTCCGGGGGACTTTTTGGGCGAATTTTCTAAATTCGCATACTGGCTTATAAATAATTAGCTATTTTGTTCCCTTGAAGTGATATTTACACCGAGCAATCGATTTGAATAGATTTGGGCCACCCGGAGTCCAATACTCGTGGCAAGAGCTTGGTATTGAGTTGATTAGTGCAGTCCAGGTAAGTGGCTTGCCTAATTCTGTGTTGGGAACTTTCCCTTAGGCATTTTTGTACTGATTTTTGTTATGTGGACGCCGTGTACGCGAGGTGAAGAGTGCGTATACGGGTCATTGTTGCTAAAATCCTATTTTACTCCCATGAAATCGCTCATTTTCATTCATATATTATTGTTTCCTATCTTAAATGAGTAGATAGCCTAAGAGTAAGTATGCCTATCTGTTCTAACTTGAAATCCTCTTATTTGCTACTAGTCACATCATGCTTAGGTAGTTTTACTCTATCCTTACCTGATGTTTTCTGGATTGTTTACGTACGCCATAATTGACTTGTTTCTGCTTTCCATATTTAATTGGGACTACGGACCGAGATCCGGGAATTTTCCCCATGTACTGCATTCATATTTAAATTGGGACTACGGACCGAGATCCGGGAGCTTTCCCCCTGTAGTGAGATGCATATTTAAATTGGGACTACGGACAGAGATCTGGGAGCTTTCCCTTTATACTGCATAGCATATATAAATTGGGACTACGTACTGAGATCCGGGAGCTTTCCCCATGTACTGCATTGCACATTTATTGTTGAGATATATGTTGTGCTGAGCCGAGGGCTCTCTTTATGTTATTAAATCTTTCCATTTTCGTTAATCCTGTTTATCATTGCTTGTCTATCTCTCACTGTTTTAAAATTGTATATTGACTTGTTTTACAAACTCAGTAGGGCCTCCACCTGACCTCCTCACTACTTGACTGGGGTTAGGCTTGGCACTTACGGAGTACCGAATGTGGAGTACTCACGCCCTTTCCTGCGCATGTTTTCCCCATGTGCAGATCTAGGTACCAGCACTCAGTATAATGGCTAGGAGTTGTCTACCAGCAGCCAGGAGACCGCGAGGTAATTCTGCCGCGTCCGCAGAATCCCAAGAGTCCCCTTCTACTCTAGCATAGGCATAGAAAGACTTGTACATTTTCCCGCCTTTTCATTGTATAGAGCCATATTTGTTAAAGAGCTTGTGACTATGGTGACATTCCGGGTTTTGGGAAGTAAAACTGTATATGCTGAGCAGTTACGTTATATCTAATTGATATCCGTTCTGTCTTTATTTTATTGATTCAGTTATTTCTCGCAAATTCTAGGCTTACCTAGTCATAGAGACTAGGTGCCGTCACGATACCTTTCGGAGGGTAAATTGGGTCGTGATAAGTTGGTATCAGAGCGTCTAGGTTCATAGGAGTGACAAGTCGATTTATTAGAGTCTCGCAGATCGGTGCGGAGACGTCCGTATCTATCTTCGAGAGGCTATGTAACTATTAAGAACAATTAAATTCTTTGGAATTCCTTATCTTTCTAGTTACTGTCATCAAATTCTTAAACTCTATTTTATTTCTTGATTGCAGATGGTTCGTACCCGTACCGGACATACTGATGACCAGGCACCCGAGCCCCCAGTCAGAGCCACCAGAGGCAGGGGCCGGGGCAGGGGACGAGCACGCGCTGCATCCCGAGCACCGGCTAGAGCAGAGGCAGAGGAGCCCCCAGCAGCTACAGTTGGATGGGCACAGGAGGTCCCTACTGTTACTCCAGACCTCCAGGAGACATTGGCCCAATTCTTGAGTGCCTTCAGCACTCTATCTCAGGCGGGTCTACTCCCGATAGCTCCAGCTACATCCCAGGCCGGAGGAGGGACACAGACTCCCGCGGCCCGTACTCCTGAGCAAAGAGTTCATATTGGGCAGGTCCCAGAGTATATTCCTATTCCCCCAGCAGCTCCAGCTCAGCATGAGACTAGGATAGTTGTTCCTGGGGCAGAGAAGCTCCGACTTGAGAGGTACAAGAAGTACCACCCACCTGAGTTCAGCGGACTAGCTACGGATGACGCCCTGGGTTTTCTTGAGGGGTGTCATCGCATTCTCCGCACTATGGGTATTGTGGAGATGAATGGAGTTTCTTTCACTGCTTTCCAGCTGAGGGGAGCAGCTTATCAGTGGTGGCGTGCTTTTGAGCTTAGTAGCCCAGACGAGGCAGCTTCACTTACTTGGGCTCAGTTTTCCGAGATGTTCTTACTTGAGTTTGTCCCTCAGAGCTTCAGGGATGCTTGGCGTGTGGAGTTTGAGTAGCTACGCCAGAGTTCCAGGACTGTGTCAGAGTATGCAGTTCGTTTCAGCGATTTGGCTCGCCATGCACCAACGTTGGTTGTCACTGTTAGAGAGAGGGTTCGGTGCTTCATTGAGGGACTCCACCCCAGTATTCGGACCAGCATGGACAGAGAGCTGGAGACCGATATTACTTACCGGCAGGCCGTGAGTATTGCCCGGAGGATTGAGACTATGTTAGCCCGGAACAAGGAGGAGAGAGAGGACAAGAGGTCTCGAGAGACTGGTCATTTTTCAGGAGCCCGTACACCAGCAGCACATTATGGTAGGGGTTTTCTTAGTCGCCCTATTCATTAAGCTCTTCCAGTAGCCAGCGGTATTCCAGCTCCTCCTAGACCTCAGGAGCCTTATTATGCACCACCAGTATCTCAGGTGCCTCCTGCTAGAGGTGCTATCACTGGTCAGCCCAGCAGGCCAGTTCAGAGTCAGCAGCGGTCGCCACGTCCTCCAAGGGGTTGCTTTGAGTGTGGTGACCCTCATCATATGATCAGGGATTTCCCCAGAGCGAGGAGGGGCGCACCACCTCAGACTTATCAAGATGCACCCCCTCAGACTTATCAGGCTCCACGTCTTCCACCAGGTCCTCCAGCTATTTCTCCAGCCCCAGCTGCTACCTCACCACCTCAGGCAGCTTGAGGTGGAGGTCGGGGAAGTCGAGGTCGCCCTAGAGGGGGAGGTCAGGCCAGGTACTATGCTCTTCCGGCCCAGTCCGAGGTCATTGCTTCAGATTCCGTCATTACAAGTATTGTTCCCGTTTGTCATAGGGATGCATCGGTATTATTTAACCCAGGCTCTACATATTCATATGTGTCTTCCGATTTTGCTTTACATCTAGGGATAGCCCGGGACTCTTTTAGTTCCCTTGTTTATGTTTCTACTCCGGTGGGAGATTCTCTTATTGTGGACCGCGTATATCGGTCATGTTTGATTACTATCAGTGGTTTTGAGACCAGAGTTGATTTGCTGCTACTCAGTATGGTAGATTTTGATGTTATATTGGATATGGACTGGGTGTCTCCCTATTATGCTATTCTTGACTGTCACGCCAAGACCGTGACGCTGGCTATGCCAGGATTTCCGAGGTTAGAGTAGAGAGGTTCCTTGGAGTATACTCCCCGCCGAGTCATTTCTTTTCTTAAGGCTCAGCGGATGGCTGGAAAGGGGTGTGATGCATATTTGGCTTATCTGAGAGATGTTAGTACGGAGAACCCTACAGTTGAGTCAGTTCCAGTTGTTAGGGACTATTCTGATGTATTTCCAGCTGATCTTCTAGGTATGCCACCCGATAGAGACATTGATTTCGGCATTGACTTGTTGCCGGGCACTTAGCCCATTTCCATTCCTCCTTATCGCATGGCTCCTCCTGAGTTGAAGGAGTTGAAGGAGAAATTACAGGAGTTGATTAAGAAGGGATTCATCAGGCCCAGTGTATCACCTTGGGGCGCTCCAGTATTATTTATGAAGAAAAAGGATGGTTTGATGTGTATATGTATTGACTACCGGCAGCTGAGTAAGGTGACAGTGAAGAACAGGTACCCATTGCTTCGCATTGATGATCTATTTGACCAGTTACAGGGTGCTAGGGTGTTCTCCAATATTTATCTACGTGCGAGTTATCATCAGTTGAAGATTCGGGAATCGGATATCCCGAAGATTGCCTTCAGGACCAGATATGGCCACTATGAGTTCCTTGTTATGTCATTTGGGCTGACCAATGCCCCAGCAGCCTTCATGCACCTGATGCACAGCATATTTCGGCCTTATCTTGATACTTCCGTCATTGTGTTCATTGATGACATTCTGGTATATTCTAGGTCCCAGGAGGACCATGAGCAGCACTTGAGGATCGTGCTTGAGACATTGAGGGAGAAGAAGTTGTATGCCAAGTTTTCTAAGTGTGAATTTTGGCTTAATTCGGTGGCATTCCTAGGCCACGTGGTGTCCTCAGATGGGATCAAAGTAGATCCGAAGAATGTGGAGGCGGTTCAGAGTTGGCCCAGACCGTCCTCAGCTACTGAGATCCGCAGTTTCCTCGGTTTGGCTGGGTATTATAGCCGTTTTGTGGAGGGATTTTCATCCATTTCAGCGCCTATGACCAGACTGACCCAGAAGGGTGCATCCTTTATATGGACTGAGGAGTGTGAGGAGAGCTTTCAGAAGCTCAATACAGCCCTGACTACAACTCCTATGTTGGTTTTGCCTACTAGTTCCGGATCCTATATGGTTTATTGTGATGCTTCGAGGATTGGCTTGGGAGCGGTGTTGATGCAGGACGGTAGGGTGATTGCCTACGCGTCCAGGAAGTTGAAGGTCCATGAGAAAAACTACCCTATTCATGATCTCGAGTTGGTAGCGATTGTTCACGCCCTGAAGATATGGCGTCATTATTTATATGGGGTTCCCTGTGAGATATTCACGGACCACCGGAGTTTGCAGCACATATTCAGGCAGAAGGATCTAAACTTGCGCCAGCATAGGTGGTTAGAGTTGCTAAAGGGATATGACATCACTATATTATACCACATGGGGAAGGCCAATGCGGTGGCCGACGCCTTGAGTCGCCGGACGGAGAGTTTGGCATACCTTCATGCAGCTGAGAGGCCTCTAGCCTTATATGTTTAGTCCTTAGCCAGTCAGTTCGTGAGATTGGATCTTTCTGAGCCTTGTCAGGTATTAGCTTGTGTGGTTGCTCGATATTCTCTTCATGACCGTATCAGAGAGCGCCAGTATGATGATCCCCACCTTTTGGTTCTTCGGGATAGAGTCCGGCGGGGTGATACCAGAGATGTGACTATAGGAAAGGATGGGGTGATGAGGATGCAGGGCCGTATCTGTGTGCCCAACGTAGATGGGCTTCGGGAGTTAATTCTTGAGGAGACCCATAGTTCGCGGTATTCCATCCATGCGGGTACTGCGAAGATGTACTAGGATCTAAGACAGCACTATTGGTGACGAAGGATGAAGAAGGATATAGCAGAGTTTTTAACCAAGTGTCTCAACTGTCAGCAAGTCAAATGTGAGCATCAGAGACCGGGAGGGTTACTTCAGCAGATTGAGCTTCCAGATTGGAAGTGGGAGCGGATCACCATGGACTTTGTGTTTGGACTTCCTCGGACTTTGAGGAAGCATGATGCTATTTGGGTGATTGTGGATCGGCTGACCAAATCAGCCCATTTCCTTCCAGTACTGACTACATATTCATCGGAGAGGTTGGCTGAGATTTATATTAGAGAGATTGTTCGCCTCCACGGTATTCTATTATCCATCATTTCAGATAGAGGTACACAGTTAACTTCACGGTTTTGGAGAGCCGTTCAGCAGGAGTTAGGCACCAGGTTAGAGTTGAGCACAGCTTTTCACCCTCAGACGGACGGGCAGTCCGAGCGCACAATTCAGATCCTCGAGGATATTCTACGCGCCTGTGTGATGGATTTTGGAGGGTCATGGGATCGATTATTTCCTCTTGCAGAGTTTCTTACAACAACAGCTACTAGTCCAGCATTCAGATAGCGTCGTATAAGGCATTGTATGGTAGGCGGTGCAGGTCTCCCGTGGGATGGTTTGAGTCGGGCGAGGACTAATTGTTGGGTACAGACTTGGTTCAGGATGCCCTGGACAAGGTGAAGGTGATTCAGGAGAGACTTCGCACAGCTCAGTCCAGGAAAAAGAGCTATACGGATCGTAAGGTTTGTGACTTCGCATTTATGGCTGGTGATCGGGTTTTGCTTCGGGTATCACCTATGAAGGGCGTCATGAGGTTCGGGAAGATAGGCAAGCTGAGTCCGAGATTCATTGGCCCTTTTGAGGTGTTGCGACGTGTTGGGGAGGTTGCTTATGAGCTAGCCCTGCCTTCCAGCCTAGCAGGGGTTCATCCGGTGTTCCACGTCTCCATGCTCCGGAATTATCACGGTGACCCGACTCATGTCTTGGATTTCAGCTCAGTCCAATTGGACAAGGATATATTATATGTTGAGGAGCCTGTGGCTATATTGGACAGGCAAGTCAGAAAGCTCAGGTCAAAGGATATTGCATCTGTAAAGGTTCAGTGGAGGGGTCAGCCAGTTGAGGAGGCGACTTGGGAGACCGTGCAAGATATGTGGAGTCAGTACCCTCATCTTTTCCCAGCTCCAGGTATGTTTCTATGCTCGTTCGAGGACAAATGATTTTCTTAAGAGGGGGAGGATGTAACGACCCGGCCGGTCATTTTAAGAATTTGTGCCCCGATCCCCTATTTACCGTTTCCCCCATGTCTATTCNTATGTGAAGACGGATCCGGAATGGGATTTCGTCGACTCCGTTAGCTCCGTTGGGTGATTTCGGGGTTAGGAGCGTACTCGGAATGTGTTTTCTAGGTCGGTTGTGGATTTAGGCTTGAATTGGCAAAAGTTAGAAATTCGGCGATTTCGGCCGATAGGTGAGATTTTAATATCGGACTCGGAATGGATTTCCGAAAGCGACAGCAGGTCCGTAATGTTGTTTATGACCTGTGTGCAAAATTTTAGGTCATTCGGATGAGTTTAAACGTGTTTCGGCGTCAAATGTGAATTCTATAAATTTTCTAAGTTCTTAGGCTTGAATCTATGTATAATTGATGATTTTGATTTTACGAGATGTGTTTTTAAGGCTCGACCAAGTTTGAATAAGGTATTAGGATTGGTTGGTAGGTTTGGTTGAGGTCCCGGGGGCCTCGGGTGTGTTTCGGGTGCCCAAACGGGCATATTTTGGCCTAAGTCATTTGCTGGTTTTCTGGTTTTACAGCAGCAGATAAGTGTTCTCTGTGATCGTGTGAATCAGTCCGCGATCGAGTAGTGTTAGATGGAGGTGGCCAGAGATTGTGCTTCGCAATCGCAGAAGTCCAGCCGCGATCGCATTGTTCTGGTCAGTTGGTCTCCGCGATCCCACGCCCATGATCGCGATCACGTAAGGTATACTGAGGCTGGGGGAGGTGTAGTGTTTTACTCTATGCGGTCGCGTGGCCTCAGACGCGATCGCATTGATGTAGGATCAGAAGGTCCGCGATCGTAAACCTTTAATCGCGATCGCGATGAAGGAATTTTAGGCGTGTGTTTCATTACTCTCCACGATCACGACTCATTGTACGCGATCGCATAAGGCAAATGTCTGGGCAGAATATTAAAACCCCAAATCCGAGGGTTTATTCCATTTTCATATTTTCGAATTTGAGAGCTCAGGGAGGGCGATTTTTGAAGACTTTTGCACCTGGGTAACTTGGCTAAGTGATTTCTATCCCTTATAGATCAAATTCTATGATTCCAATCTTAAATTCAACCTTTAATTTCGAAAATTATGGGGAAAATGGGATGAACTTCATAGATAGAATTATTGAGTTTTGGTTGGGTATTTGACCTCTGATTTGAGAGATTCTTATATGGTTAGACTAGTGAGTGAATGGGTGTCTGGAAAATATAAATTTTACCCGATTCCGAGACGTGGGCCCGGGGAACTTTTTGGGCGAATACTCTAAATTTGCGTACTGGCTTATAAATAATTAGCTATTATGTTCCCTTGAAGTGATATTTACATCGTGCAATCGATTTGAATAGATTTGGGCCACCTGGAGTCCGATACTCGTGGCAAGAGCTTGGTATTGAGTTGATTAGTGCATTCCAGGTAAGTGGCTTGCCTAATTCTGTGTTGGGAACTTTCCCTTAGGCATTTTGTACTGATTCTTATTATGTGGACGCCGTGTACGTGAGGTGACGAGTGCGTATACGGGTCATTGTTGCTAAAATCCTATTTTACTCCTATGAAATCGCTCATTTTAATTCATGTATTATTGTTTCCTATCTTAAATGAGTAGATAGAGTAAGCATGACTATTTGTTCTGACTTGAATTCCTCTTATTTGCTACTAGTCACATCATGCTTAGGTAGTTTTACTCTATCCTTACCTGATGTTTTCTGGATATTTACGTAAGCCATAATTGACCTGTTTTTGCTTTGCATATTTAAATTGAGACTACGGACCGAGATCCGGGAGCTTTCCCCCTGTACTGCATTCATATTTAAATTGGGACTACGGACAGAGATTCGGGAGCTTTCCCCCTGTACTGCATAGCATATTTAAATATGGACTACGAACTGAGATCCGGGAGCTTTCCCCGTGTACTGCATTGCACATTTAATTTTGAGATATATGTTGTGTTGAGTCGAGGGCTCTCTTTATGTTATTAAATCTTTCTGTTTTCGTTAATCCTGTTTATCATTGCTTGTCTATCTCTCGCTGTTTTAAAATTGTATATTGACTTGTTTTACAAACTTAGTAGGGTTTCCACCTGACCTCGTCACTACTTGACTGGGGTTAGGTTTGGCACTTACGGAGTACCGAATGTGGAGTACTCACGCCCTTTCCTGCGCATATTTTCCCCATGTGCAGATCCAGGTACCAGCACTCATTATCGTGGCTAGGAGTTGTCTACCAGCAGCCAGGAGACCGCGAGGTAATTCTGCCGCGTCCGCAGAATCCCACGAGTCCCCTTCTACTCTAGCATAGGCATAGAAAGACTTGTACATTTTCCCGTTGTTTCATTGTATAGAGCCATATTTGTGAAAGAGCTTGTGACTATGGTGACATTTCGGGTTTTGGGAAGTAAAACTGTATATGCTTAGCAGCTACGTTATATCTAATTGATATCCTTTCTGTCTTTATTTTATTGATTCTGTTATTTCCCGCAAATTCTAGGCTTACTAGCCATAGAGACTAGGTGCAGTCACGATACCTTTCGGAGGGTAAATTGGGTCGTGACACCATCGAGCTCGAGCCAGGTCCATTATGAGCTTACTCTCGAGGCAGCTCTTCGTGCCGACGAAATCGGACATGCCCGATTTCGACCGTATACATTACTCTAAGGGAAACTTTGGAAAAAAGAAGTTATTTCCATCTTGGTATTTGAAAAAAACTAATATTAAGGACAACAAAAAGACCAAAAAATCAATTAAAATAAACAGGATTAACTATAAGTTAATATCAAGTGTTAGAATCATAATGGAACTACAAGGAAATGGATGTTCAGTGTATAATATTTTGATTTAGATGATTTATATAACATTGTGCATTTTGAAATAGCCCTCATCTTGTGTACAATGTTTAGCAAATTATGGTATATATCTGTATATTGTATACGGTCCAATTGTAAATACATTACTTATAATTTAAAATAAAAATATATATTATATGAATCTTCAAGCTAGTTAATATCTTTAACACAGTGTCTAAAAGAATAATTTAACGGGTTTGGATTCGCTCCAATTACGAATGGTCAAGTAATATTCAATATATGTCTTGATTGAAGCTATTATGAAAGTTACAGAGATTAGTGGAGTTTTAATTAAGAAAAAAATTATTAACTACAATATTATTTGCTTGCAATTTGCCATTGTAGAAGGATATTAAGAATTTGCTTTAGAACTAAGAGGATGCATTTTTAGCTAAAACAGTGTATTGTATAGGCTAAAATCTGCCCTTAGGACATTTAGCGTAATATGGCATTAAGGAAAGAGTTGGTCGAGCTCTCCCAAGATGGAACAAAGTCATTGGACGAGGTGCCGACATGAGTCGTAGTCGATATGTCAACACGGGTCGAGGTCGAGATTGACTACTGATGATAAGAGTTGTAACGACTAATTTGTCAGGTTAGGATATTAAAAGGGAATATTCTAGTAGATATTCTCTGTATTTGTACTATTAGGGTTTCCTTGGAAAATGCTTCATATATATAGAAAGAAGAGACAATGATAAAGGCATGTAATATTCATTTTGATAAGAACATTTTCGAGAAGAAGGTTCTCTCTCTCTCTCTGATAAAACCACAAAGATTACCTTTTGATAAAGATTGTTTCTCATATTATTCCTCATCTTTCCACCAGATCTGAAGATTGTTCATAATCTTAGGCCTTTCTGTCACTCAGCATTGTCAGGAGAAATATTCGTCCGATTCATCTATTATTGGGTGAATCATTCTCCTTATTTACTTAAATGTCATTTATTACCACTTATTGTTTATTATATCTCCATTAATTCTCATACTTCAATAGTATTTGCACTTATTGCCATCACTCATTTACGGGACTTGTCCCCATCTCTTACACGTTTTCGAGATTAACATCTACAATCATTATCCTTAACTAGATTTAACCCATTATTATCTAAATATAATAGTTTAAGCAGAAGTTACTGTGATGACCTAAAGGGTCATCTTATGAATTAAGACACTATTTTGTGCTCATAAGCCTTAAAAGTACTAATTCTAATTACCTCGATTTGCATGCGCAGTCCGGAAGTGAAACCGGAAAGCTTTTATGTGAAATTATGAGAAATAATAATTTTAGAATTTAAAATTTAGTTTTAGTTGACTTTGGTCAACATTTTGAGTAAACGGACCCAGATCTGTGTTCCGACGATCCTGTGAGGTCCGCAGTAAAATATGGGACTTGGGCGTATTCCCGAAATTGAATTCCGAGGTCCCTAGCCTTAGAAAATAATCTTTGAAGAAAATTATTGTGCTGCTTTTTACAAGAAATAAAGAAATGAATTAATGTGTGCAATCGTTGGTATCGAGCCCGTATTTTGGTTCCGGCGCCTTGTACAGGTTTATTATGATATTTAAGTCCTAACTGTGAAATTTGGTGAGAATCGGAGTTGATTTGACGTGATTCGGACGTCCGGTTGAAAAGTTAGAAAATTTGAGTGTTCTTGAGGAAAAAACATGAGTTTTGAGATTAATTCATAGTTTTTTATGTTATTTTGATGATTTGATTGCACGAGCAAGTTCGTATGATATTTTAGACTTGTGTGCATGTTTGTTTTGGAGCCCCGAGGGCTCGGGTGAGCTTCGGGTGGGCCACGGAGTGTTTAGACTTAGAAAATCATACCTGGTGTATGTGGTGTTTTACACAGGCCTCTGATCTTGCAATTGCGAGATCAAGCTTCGCATTTGCGAAGTGAGCAGGCCTGGGAAATGCGACAATAATATCGCAAATGCGAACCAGGCCTGGGTAGGCCATCCTGGGAAATGCAATATTTCTGGCCGAAATTGCAAAGGCCCCCAAATGTCGCAAATGCGACATTTTCGTCGCAAATGCGATGGTTGCTAAATTTCAAAGGGTTTGCAATTGCGAACCTCTGATCGCAAATGCGATAACCGCAGCCTGTTAAAACAGATTTTAGACGGGATTTTCACCATTTTTTAATTCTCTCAAACCCTAAACCTCCATAGGTGATTTTCTAAAGACCCAAACTTCTCCAAATCATTGGTGAGTGATCTCTAACTAATTCCTTTTATTCCTTAACAACTTTTAACAATATTTCAACCAAAAATCTAGAGTTTTCATGGTAAAAATTGGGATTTTTGGGTAGAACTTAGGAATTTTGAAATTTTGGAATTTAGACCTCGAATTGAAGTCGGATTCCAAAATCAATTCTATGTCCGGGCTCGGGAGAGAATGGGTAAACGGGTTTTGGTCCGAACCTCAAGTTTAGACCAAGCAGGCCCGGGGTCGATTTTTGTATTTTGATAAGAAAACATAGGAAAAACCATAGTTTTTCATTAAAGTTAATACCTTTAGCAATGATTAACGATATTGAACCAATTGTGATTAGATTCGAGCGGGTTATACGCAAATTCTAAAGGAAAAAGTTGTGTTTGAGTAGTGAATTACTTGTGAAATTGAGGTAAGTGCTTGGTTTAACCTTGACTTAAGGGAATAGGAATCCCCAACTTAAATGTTATGCGAATTTGCATGTGTGTGGTGTATAGGTGAGGTGACGAGTATCTATGCACCTCCAAATTATTTGTTAAACATGATCCCTTCCCCGGTTCCAATTTAATTGATCTCTGACTTAATTATTTTATGATCATTGATGTCTCCATGTCTACGTGGATTTGTCAACTTGTTGTAAAATATTATTTCAAGTATTTTGGAGGTGTTGGTTGTTCCCTTGGTTTAATTGTGATACATAAAAGGGTGAGCTGGTTGACAGTATTTTACTATATATTCCAGTTGGTTTCATTGTGAAATGATAATTGATGAAGTTTATGAATAGTACAGCTTTTTGTTTACAATTGTTGAGACAAAAATATTGTGAAAGGTTTTGATCTGAATTGTGAAATCTTTTATAAATAAAGTGATGTGATTGTCTGGTGGGAGCGGGTTGCACGCCGCAACAAGGAGTGATAAGGGTGGACAGGTGGGATCGGGATGCACGTTGCAACAGGAGAAATAAGGGTGATATATATAGGGAGGAGCAATAAGGGTGGACAGGTGGGAGCGGGTTGCGCGCCTCCACAAGGAGCAATAAGGGAGGACATTTATGTTTTACTGATTTTAAACGCAAAGATTGAAAAACTGACTACTTTATTCCATTGATTCTCATATTATGCACTTACAGTTATTTTAAAGTGAAAGTTGGAAATTTGGAAACTTATATGAGAATTGGTTATAGCTGAGACCTGGAAAAGGTGGTTGAGTTATTTTAATTATTACTACAGATTATTGTTTTGTTTAGTTTAGAATCTCCTTCTTGCCTTATTATACAGTGTTCACAGGTTATATTATAAATGACTCACTGTAGCCTCGTCACTACTTCGTCGAGGTTAGGCTCGGGACTTACTCAGTACATGGGGTCGGTTGTACTGATACTACACTCTCAGCACTTCTTGTGCAGATCCAGGTACCGGCCAGAGCTAGGTGAAAGTAGTAGCTGATATCATTCGCACGGAGACACGAGGTAGATCTGATGGCGTCCGCAGATTCCTGGAGTCTTCTCTTTATTATTTAGATACTGTTTTATTTCATTCAAAACAGAGATACATTTCTTTCAGCCAAATTATTTGTAGTATTCTTTAGTAGTTCATGAATTGTGACACCAGACTCTGGGTAGTTATACATTTAGTATTAGTTCGTGGTTCGTTTTATTATTTCAAATATTATTCGTGAAGTCATGTATTGGAAAGTATTATATTTCCTTCTTATTTTAAATTGTTCTATTGTATTTAAGTAAAATTATAAGAGAATGGTTAACAAAGTTCTTTTTTTTTTAGCGTAAAGGAAATACATTAATTAAAAACTTAGCAGAGTTTGTAACATCATCGATACCATATATGCCAGACATGACACATAGATTTCCTACGCTTGCCAGAGTATTCCAAGCATCGATATTAATACTTTTACAAAATAAAGATCATTGTTTAGATCATAATTGACACAATTAAAAACTACTTCAGGAACTTCCACAAAATATTTCTTCATCCTTCCTGTCCAGCTACCCGTCTTGGCCATCATGTGTGCCACCTTGTTGCATTCTCTAAACGTGTGCTGGAGGATTATTACCTTCCCTAGGTGCATTTGTGACCTGCAAAATTTAGCAACATTGTTACAAGATAATTTGTCACCTTGTATGATTTGGATCGCCTCCACACAGTCCGTCTCTATTTTCAAAGGGAATAGATTTCATTCGTAGGCTGTTTTCATTCCCTTCTTTATTGCTTTGAGTTCTGCGTCTAAGGATCCCTTTGCTTTTGATTTTTTTGTGAAGCCCACAATCCAATTGCCAGTTGCATTGCGGAAGACTCCTCCAAGCATAGTATTGGATTTTGCATGGCTTGCATCAATATTGAGTTTGTACCATCCCTTGGGTGGTGGATGCCATTGGTGTGGATTTTTAGTGATTGGGTAGGTAATGAGTTTTTGTCCGTTAGCATCTTGTATTCTAATGCTTTCCGGATAACATTGTTTACCCTTACAAAATCTTTCAAATTATTTTGATTATCATTATTCCGATTAATCCATATTTCCCAAAGGGTAAAGGGTAAAAAGTCATCCCAATTTAAGTGTTTATGGAGAATGGTAATTCTCTCATCCTTTAATGAGAGAAGCCAGCGGCCTTGAGAAGGGACTAGAGGTATTTTTATTCCTAAGTTTCCCCATAATTTTTCACTAATGGAACAAGTGAGGAAAATGTGTTTGGGCGTTTCTTCTTCATTCTTGTTACACATAGGGCAAATTGGATCGATATTAATACCAACTCGTGAAAGATAATTTCTACACGGAAGTCTATTGTGTAGGCAAAGCCATAAGAAGAATCTGATTTTGTTTGGACACGGAAGGGACCATATCCAATTATAATCATGGTTATTTTTCTCTAGAGGTTCTAATAGTTTGTACCAACTCTTACTAGTGAATATGCCTTTTGAGGTAAGCGTCCATATAGCAGTATCCTGTATTCTGCCCTTATGACGGATATGGACTTGATGGATCTTGTTTTGAATATCCTCAGGAATAGGGATTGAAAGTTTGGAGAGGTTCCACTGCTTGTTGTAGTAGATATCTCTAATTTTGAGATTATAAATATCCACTGTAATAGGTCCCATTATAGATTCTCTAAGTGTTGTAGAGTTAGGAATCCAATTGCAATCCCAGATGTTGATATTGGAATTTAAATGGGGCACACAAGAAAGCCTTTTTTTACAAACCTGCCAGCCTTTAAGGATAGCTTTCCATACCATAGAATTGTTATTTAGAGAGAAATTATTCCCATATTTTGTAATGATTAGGTTTTCCCATGGGGAAGTTGAATGGGTAAGTAATCTCCAAACTATCTAGTAAGGTTGACAATATTTTTGTTATAAGCACCATGGATGCCAAGACCTCCTGTTGTTTTTGGTTGACACACCTTCGCCCATTTTACTAGATGCATTTTCCTTTTGTTATCATTGGAGCCCCAAATAAAGTCTCTTTGAATTTTGTCAATGTTATTAATGATTTTTTTTTTGTAACATAGTGTATTGTATTTTGTAGTTTGGAATTGAATTGAGACAAGAATGAGCTAAAGTTGTACGACCTGCTATGTTCATAAACCTCATTTTCCAAGAGGCTAGTTTTGTTCTCATCCTATCAATTATAAAGAGGTAGTCTTTGGGCTTAGGGATTTTTGTATGTATTGAAAAACCTAAGTAGGTGCCAAAATTCTCACTCTTTTTAATACCTAGCTTGTGCGTAATGGTCTTAGTGATTGCAGGAGAACAATTCCCTGATAGGAGGGTTTTGTACTTTGCATAGTTGATATTTTGCCCTGATAGGGAGAAAAATAGGTCAAGGGTTGATTTTATAGAGTCACAAGATTTTTCATTTGCCTTGGCCATAAAGGAAAGATCATCCGTAAAGAACAAGTTTGAAAAGTTAGGACTATTCCGCCCTATAGTAATAGGGTCCCGTCTACAAATGTCCATTTGATATTCTATATTTCTCGAAGGTAATTCTAGAGAAAGGATGAATATGTACGGTGATAAAGGATCACCCTGCCTAATACCCCTACTAGGCTCGAAAAAGAAAGTGCCATTGCCATTAACTAAGATTTATATAGAGCTTGTAGAAATACAGTTCATTAAGATATTGGTGAATTTTGGAGGGAATTTAAAGAATTTAAGGGCACGGTAAATAAAGGACCATTCGATACGGTCAAAATCTTTTTCCAAATCTATATTTAAGATCATATGCCCTTGTTTCCCTTTTATTTTACTAAAGTTGGAGACAATTTCCTGGATCACAATGGCATTATCCATAGCCCTTCTATTTTTCATAAAACTCGTTTGGAAGGGACTAATTAAATTGGATAAAAATGGTTTTAAGCGATTACCCAAAATTTTAGTGATTGTTTTATAGATAGTATTACATAGGCTTGGACGAAAATTTTTAATATTGTTGGCATTTGGTATTTTAGGGATTAGGCAAATGTAATTTTTATTCATATCTTTAGGAATTACTTCAGTCGTGAAGATGTCATGGCACAGTTTAAGGACTGATTGTCCTATAACGTTCCAGTACTTTTGGTAAAAAAAAAGGGTGCAACCGTCAGGCCCTGGAGCCTTGAAAGGTTTAAAGGAGAATATAGCTTTTTTTATCTCGATATCTAGTAATGGGGCATCTAGGGGACTCAGGTCAATAGTGTTGCTACTAGTATTGGAGACATTTATATTAGACAGGTGGGTATACTCGTGAGAAGTAGTGAAAACTTTGGAGAAGTAATTAGTTATATGGTCAGTAATTAGGGAGTGGTCGTTTATCCAATTACCCTCATCATTTTTGAAGTAAATGATCCTATTTTTTCTTCTTCTAATGGAGGCCGATATGTGAAAAAAATTGGTATTTGCATCTCCATCATTTAACCACATAATCCTAGACCTAAGCTTCCAGTAATCCTCCTCTAGCTTCAAAAAGTCATTGTATTCCTGATTTAATGTTTTATCAAGATTTTGAAGGAATAAACTAGTATTGTAATATTTCAAATTTTGGATACCATTTAGTCTAGCTAAGAGCCTTCTTTTTTTCCTATAATGTCTCCAAAAGTTTTAAATTTTCATTGTTTCACACTATTCCTGAAAGAGTTGCTCGATTTTATATAGTCATTATCTGACCAATTTTCTTTAACAAGATTGTAGAACTCTGGGTGCTTGCACCAAAAAGTCTCCAGTCGAAAAGGTTGGTTATGATGTCTTCTAGATTTAGGAATTAAATTAATTAATAGGGGATTATGGTCCGAGTGGGTTTTTGGCAAGTGAGTAACTGAGAAGTTGGGGAAGATGTCACACCATTCTTGATTTCCTAATGCCTTTTCAAGTCTTTCATTATTAAACCCCTATTTTTATTTCTATGGTTGGACCATGTAAATTTACAACCTTTATAACCTAGGTCCATAAGGTTACAATTAGTTAATTTATTATGCATAAATTTTACACTATTTTTGTTGATAGGCCTACCTCCTATTTTTTCATGTGAACATAGAATACCGTTAAAATCACCTCCAACTAACCAAGGACCATCATAACTGTTAGCTTACATCAAATATTATTCCATAAAGTATTCCTAAGTTGATAGTTAGTACTAGCGTAAATAGAAGTAAAAAACCAAGATTTTTGAATTGGAAGTACCTCAATAGAAGCATGGATTTCTTGGTTCCTACGGGTGAA